>JAUZNJ010031847.1:0-14005 GCA_034780135.1 Jordanella pulchra | reverse complement strand
TTTTAACTAATCTGTCTGTGTGATTTGAATGAATTGTCTTTGTGAAGTGCCTTGAGATGACATGTGTTGTGATTTGGTGCTTTATAAATAAACTGAATTGAATTGGATTTTAACTATTAAATCTTAATGATGCAACAATGAAAGTTTTGTGAGCAATAAGAGCTAAACAAAATTACTGATATACCATTGTTCTGTCAAAGAGGGAAGATTTTGAAAGATGCAGTGTCAAATTTTCACACTTTCAGACAACAACTTGGTACTTCTTTCTATTTTAGAGGGATATATATACAATAGGCCGTCACAGAACGGTGCACAATTGCAAAGTGGATGGATGGATCAAGCTCAATGAGACATGTTTTGTTGTCCTCCAAGAAGGTGACCCTTTGCTCTTGTATCGAATGCTCTTCCTCCAACAGGTTTTTCTACCAGCATAGCCCTGCATGTAGCTTCCAACAGGTCCATGATAAATCTAGAGTCACTGCAGTCCTTCATCGTTTAGGCTGGGAAAGCTATCTGACAGTCAGTAGCAAATCAGGCCTTATAGACGATTATAGATGTTTTATAGAAGAGCAGCGAGAAGAAAGCTGTGGTTGAAAGTTAGTCAGACTTTCACATCAGCTGTTTATAATCCATATTAAGCAACATAGAACACACCAAAATAGGTAGTAGATGAAAACAACTGTGATGTTAAACATACATCAGAAGAAGGGGCACAAATCCTGGTCTCTGGGTGTGCAAAGCTGTTAGTTGTACACCAGAGATTTCCTTTGTAGTGGTCTAGAAATGTTGGAATCCCCTTTCGAATATTAGGATCCTCATAACATACTCAAATGTCCCTCCAAGGTGGCTTGGCATTACATTTCTTCCTCGTGTATATTTTCAGAACAAATCTTTGCTGAGAAACATTCTGAAGCATATGGTCCACAGTTTGTTTCCTGTTTGGTCCATAAGCCTCCTGACAGCCCAAACTGGCAACATTAACTTCCTCAACCCTTCAAAAAACTCAGTTTGGGCTCAGCTGCAGGACTAATTTGATGAAGAGCCGCGATAGACACATACTGCATGCATAACAAATATAGCTCAGTTTCAACTTGAGAGCAAATTACAGTGCTTCACTCCAGTGGATGTTTACCATGTGGTCCTGACATGTGCCTGCCGATGAGAGGGAAAGAGTAATGATGTCACCCACAGGACATCTTCTTTTTACAGCCAATGAGAGAAAAAGGAGGGAACCATGAGGCATGCTGCTGTTAGGCAGAAGAGAACTTTCTGGCAGGAGAAGGGCTTTCCAAAGTGACGATGGATGCCTTAGCCTCTGATAAGCTCTGGGCCCTGTTCCAGAAATCGTAAGCTCCAAACTCCTCACATCCTGACGCTTTATACCCTATCCCTTCATCATGTCTTTCTTCTTAAACACACAATAACTGAATGAGTAAAGTGCAAACAGGCAGCACTGTGGGGTAATCCCACTGTGACTGGCATTTCTGATTTGTTTTGCTTTTGTGCCTTCAAAGACTGAGTGAAAGATGAAATCAGAGGGAGTGTGTGTAAGAGATAGTAAGAGTGAGAGAAAAGCTTGCAGATACAATATTGCTACAGTTTCCATGGGGACAGCAGCATGTTTTTTTTATTATTGTGGAGGCCTGAGTGTTTGTGTGTGTTTATGAGAGTGTGTCTTTCTTTGAATGTCACATAGAGAGATTACTATTACAAATTACAACAGAGTCATTCTCCACACATATGCTCTTGTTGATGTTTCAGGCATAGCCCACAATGTAGTAAACTGACCTTATAAAGCCATGCACTTCTATAATTCACCACTGGATGGAGACATGAAAATTTACCCTGGGGTGGAGGCTCATGTGGAAGCTGACACAACAAAAACTTCTGCTCAGCTCCTTCTGCACAGCTGACATCTACAAAAAAAAAAAACTCACAATCGAGAGGCTTGATGGTCAGTTGAAGCATTGGTTAAAAGGTGTTTATTACGTAAATCAACTTCCCCAGCTAGTCTGTCTCTCTTGTTTCCTCAAGCATGAAACATATTTCTCTTCCTATCCCCCTTTACACAGCTTCAAACCAGAACACTCACTTTGTTGTGAAGCTGTACATCTGGCCCAAATTCAATTAAAATGTTCATTTCAGTTTATTTATATAGCACCAATACCCTTTACAGGAACAACTGAAACAAATCACAGATTGGTTCAAAGTTTTCTAAGGAAAACCAGTTGATTGCGTTGATTCACTGACTCTTCAGCAATACCTCACAGCAAGCATACATGTAGCAACAGTTGAGAGGAAAACCTCCAGCAGAACCAGGCTCAGTGTGAGCAGTCCTCTGCTGAGGACGGCTGGGGTTCAAGGAGATAGAAGCAGACATACAGAAAGAAGGTCAGTCCAGCAAAGACACAGCCGGGCAGATGAGCTCCAAGCTAGTTCCCATCTCAGAGGATGAAAGAGAGCACATTCAGTTAGGGTTTGAATTAACATACACTGCAGAATGGGAAAACAGAGATAGAATGAAGCAGAATGAGGAAAGGTGGCCTCCATGTCCTCCAGCATTCTAAGCCGATAGCAGCATAACTATGGAAATAGAAATGGACTTCTTAAATGTTTTTCAGAACATATAGAGACTCTTGGGTGTTAAAACATTCTTGAACACAAAGCTTTCAAGCATTGTTGTATTTTCTCAACAGGATTAAACTGTGGACTTAAAGCCATTCTTAAATACCGTCACCTTATTGCAGATAAGCTAAGACTTAAGCTAAGTTTTCTCTTGTTTGACCTCCTTTCATATTTATGTAGTACTTTGTGTTTAAACACGATGATGGGATCTAATTTGGCTGCTGCCACAACCAAATTAGATCCCATTCCATAACTTATAAACCACATAGTGTGGATTGAAAGAACAGATCTCTTTGATTTCCCCTGTGTTCATATGTGAAAAATAGATGTGGGTGTCAAGTAAACCCATAATAAGTTAGGCTTTGGCTGTAAACAGCTGAGCCACTGGGGTGTTCCCATGCCTTACTGGGGCTCACATTTCCCTGGAGACTTTTTTTAGGTGGATAGAAGAGGAAGAAAGATAGTGTCAGTTTCCAGACTGCATGCCTAATTTTGCACCAGTCTGTGGTGGTGTGACATAGGGACCAAATGTTTAGGAGAAAAAAATTAGCTTTGAATTTGTCTACTAGCTAAGAAAACACAATGATTACCTCCACAGTCAACCATAACAATAAAAGGTTTTATTCCAAATGTTGCCTGTAATTTATTCCTACTTTCTAAAGCATTAATTACAAACTAACACTTTGCTCTCACAGTAGGTCAAGCTGACTCAGGCCCCTTAACATTCTGTGACTATAGTCTGTTGAGAGGCCTGTGCTTCAAACTTGATGTCACAAAGTGAGAAAGAAGATCAATGAGGTCTGTGACACTGAGAGCTAGCAGGCCCTGTCACACTGTGTGCTCTCTTTTGTGGGGCAAATGACTGTCTTGCATTATTTAAGAAAATCTAACACATTGACTCATGCCCTAATTAACATTATTAAGCTCTCAACTTCATACAGAACTGCAGGCTGTATTTTTTATCCTCAGAAAAACAACTTAGGTTCACAAAATTTGCATTTTGTTTTTTTCGGTTTTATGTAACAGCTGAAATTGTTTAAATGTATTATTTGTATTTCCCCAAACAGTGTTATTTTCCCCCTTTCCCTGGGTTTTCAGTTCTATTAAAAAAGAGCTAAAAACATTTTTTCTTTAATTTTGTAAAATTAGAAGCTTTTTAAATTAAAGTTGTTGTATAGGCTGACAGCTGTAGGCAGGAAGGATCTTTTGTAGCGGTCTGTAAGATCCTTTGTTGTAAAAAAAGGCTAAGTATTTTTTTATTGCATCCCCCTTTTTCTTTATATTTTTCTGTATGAATGCAACACTTTCCTAAGTTCATTCCAAATGTTGTCATAGCACAATCATAAACTTGCATTTTATTGGAATTTAATGGGATAAACCAACACAAAATACGTAAGTGGAAGGAGAATGATGTAAGATGTAAGCATGGCAAGAACCTGATAACCCAAGTAAACCAGTGTGTTTGAGGATTATATCTACACTTGTGTTTTGATCATGTTTGGATTTTATTTTTGTTCCATATTCAGGTTATTGTTCTATAATTATATATATTTTGTATAGGTTTTGTCACATTAGATAATCTTTTTCATCATTTCTTAGGTTCATCTTCCACTTATAGTTGTTTTTGTAGTTAGGTTTAGGTTCAGACCTTTCATTCTCATGGTTTCTCTTTCCCAGGACTCTGCCTCAGCTGTTAGCATTCCCTTTATAATCCTCACAAGGTTTCCATGTAACTGATCGCAGCTCCAATGTATTGAGGTCCATATTATTCCTCCCTGGTTTCTTCTGTTGTATCCTTCTCTGTTTCTTGTTCTTTTCAGTTTGCTCGATGCTGTAGATTCGCAATCCTCCTCTCAAATGCATAGATAGACTCCAGTCTTGGTCATCCGCCACATATCATAACATGCAACTGTTTTATGGTGGCCATATAGGTCTATTATTATACCTGGACAAACAACAGAAGACCAATGAACACAGCAAATGTGTAAGGGATAGTTTAGGAGAAATTTACAACAGGTTTTGATTCTAAAATATTTCTAGCTTTGAGTGTCTCACATAACATCTAGATTGTGAATTAGTATGACTTAAACATTCATATGGAATGACCAGGAAATAAACTGGTGGGGCTACAAAGTTCCAACAGCTCTCCTCAATTGTTAATTTTATGAAAGTTTGAACAAACAAGTTATTGTTCAAAGAAAGGTCAAAAATTATGTTTAAAGTTGGACAAAAGCCACATGGAAGACAAAGCTAACATTATAGCTAACATTTGGAAGAAGGAGCTATTTTTTTTTGTTTCAGAAAAGATCAAGCTTGATCTTTTTGTTAAACATGAAAAACAGTATCCATGAGGGAAAACTGATCTTCCATGTCACCAGTAAGTATTATCAAAGCTTGGTGGTGGTAGAATTTGGTGGTAGGTAGGATTTTTGATACTAACCAGAGGTAATAAGAAGACTAAAGTATCAAAGTACAAGGTATTTGAGTATTAGCCAAGAGGCCTGTAGTAGTTTCAGACTTAACTTGTGTGGAGGAACCTATTAACAGGATAATTAAAAAAGAAAATGTAAACTATTTTTTTCTCTCTGCTTCAAAATTGCTTTGCTGACCTGTTGCATAAAAATACAGTTTTATGTGACTGCATGTGCAAAGGTCTTGCTGTGTAAGTACTTTGTACTAAGTCCTTATAGAAGTAGAAGATACGTTACTGTATAAAGCAGGCTGCAGTATATTTTATATTTCATATAATACATAATAATATTTCATATAATATTGGTTCTGGGGGCTTTTAAAGAGATTAAACCATAAAGGAATCACCCGCAGACCCAATTTATGTCTTAAACGTATTCCTTTAATTTGTTCATCTTTTTAAAATTGGAACAAAATCAGCATAAAATAACCCTGTCACACAGTAGGAGTGAGTATATGGCTGCACTGCAATACTGGTGAAGAAATGGGTAGAGCACCTGAAAATTGTAGTTAGTAAGGGTAGGACTATTTTATATTTTTACTTGAGTGAAAGTAAAAAGCAGCCTTTAAAGAAATTACTCAAATAGAGTAAAAATATCTGGTAACAAGGTTACTCAAGTACTAAGTAAGTAATCTACTTCCTACCTATGACCACAACAACAGATTTTATATTTTTTACTTTTTTTTGTTTAGTTTTAAAGCTCACAAAATCAATATTTACAGTCAGTGAGTATAGGTTAAATTAAAGCATACTGTAACATTTGTGTTCCAATGGGTGCTGTACTGCCCCCCTGGGAGCCAAACAGCATTCTAAAGTGTGCCCCTTGGGAGCCAAAACACATGCTATGTATGTCCTTTCTTTTTTTCTGCTCCTGCCTTTCAAAACGTCTGTGCTAGTCACTGGTTTCCAAAGCTGCAAATGTTTTTTTTCATTTCATTCATATTTCAAACAATGAACCATTGCCCTGTTTTCTGTTTCATTCTTTCACATGGTGCCTCCATGAAAAAAAACTACCCCCCTCCCCGGGTAAATTTGCTCTAGAACCGCCACTGTGAATGTTGTACATGAGAGGAAGGAGTCTCTGTGGTGCTGCACAGTACAGGTGCTCCACATATCCAGTCAACTCTCCGCCCTTCTCTGCGCTCATTCGCTCTCCCCACCAGCCCGGATGTAGCGCACAGGACCGCACAGTCCTCCACTCAAGAGATAATAACATGGCGCTGGCAGACACATAACGGTGCTCATCACTCTAATAATATGAAGAAGAACAGACCAAATACAAGCCGTCTGGACATGTGAACTCTTCGACCCCCAACACAAGCAGGTATGTGCGGAGGAAGATGTTAGAAAGACGCGCTTTGACGATGCGATTATGGTAAAAATTAAAGCCAAACGTGCCTGCTGCTTATCTCCTTCCACAGGAGAGGGGTAAAAAAAAGCCGCTTTGCTGAGGTGAAATGCTTGTCCGATGGTTTAGATCCCCGGCTCTCCTTCCACAGGGTTAGGTTCCTCCTCCGTGGTGAAAACAGCAGTGTCATCCTGGGCTGCTTTGCGTCGCTGCTTACGGTGCGCCCGTGCAGAAATAAATCTGTCATTTTCCAGTGCATGTGTGTGATCATGGCTGTCAGGCGCTCCGTGCGTCGGCCGCTGTCCTTGGTGTTGAAACGGGTGGGCAGCACACCTATATGCACGGTGCAAACACTTCTTAATGCTCTCCAGGCTGTCTTAGAACCAACCCCACTTATGCTTAAACCTAGTGAAATTGTTGTCAACGCTTGGAGGTCGAAGGGAAGAAATACTCTACAACCTCAGAGTATATGTGTGCATGACTGTCTTTGTTGCTACACGTCTTTATTTAAGCACAAGAGCATATTATTCTTTATATCCACTCTGCTGCACGTGGTAGTGAATATATAAGTGTAAAGCATTTGATTACACGGCTGTTTTAAAGGTGTATTTTTGTGCAAATATTTACAGACAGCCTTAGTATGATGTGGCTAATGCAGGCCAGGTAGGGGGCAGGAACAGATGGCCTGTTTTCAACTTCAGTCTGGATAAGAATATGTAGACGAAAATTAAAAGTGGTGGCTTGGCACTCTGAGCAGGGGTTCCTCTCCCTAAGCTCGTAATTGCCCTAATAGCAGCACTGATCACAGAGGAGACAATAACAGGCTGCCATGAGCCCCTAAACATGGCATAAAGACCAATGACAGGGATGAAAATATAAAGGATGCTAAATCAGACCTGTTGTTTGGGATCTTTCTTAGAGAAGGATCTTTAGCAGGAGCTAATAGCAGAGTGAGTTATGAGTTATTAGCAGAAAGATCCCTGTTATATTAATCATTTTAAAAGTTAAACGTTTAAATGTTTTTTTTCTCTGGAACCCAATTTGGAAGTTATCAACCGTGTTTTGCACCAATCAATTGGTTCTAGATTGGATATGGCCAATTTGACTCTAGCAGGGCTTGGACTTTCATTTCCTTGTCATTAAATGGCTTAAATCTAACTATAGCTATAAAAATTCAAGTAAGGCATTTTTTCTTCAATGATTTTATATGTATAAAACAAATCCAACCCTGGTTGCCCTTACTTGGCAGACAGACTTAGACTTAGCATCAACACTGGTGATAAAACTATCTGTACCAGAAAGCCAGTAAGAAATCTGCTCTGTATCAGCGCACTTCAGTAAAATCCATCCAATATGCATTAAAGATGCCCACTGATGCATGTCTGTTGACAGGATGCACCACTGCACTCCTCATGTGCATTTCCCTTCAAATGTAAAAAAAAACAAAAAACCAAAAACAACTGCATTTGGTATCATTAAGGAAATGCCTGACTTAAATTGGATATTTGCCTAATTAATGATTTTACACAGAAAACAGCACTACTCTAATATCTTGCAGTTGTGGTGATTTGATTTGTTGATGTCTTTCCACAATAAACAAAAAAATAGTTTCTCTAACAATGATTAAAACTGACAAAAGTTTAATGCCATCTCTTAAAGTCTGTTCAATATTCAACACAAATCAGACTTCTCTTTTAATATGTCTGAATACTTCAAGGAACTTTTTGAAAAAAAAAAAAAAAAAGATACCAGTCTTAATGTAATAAGACTGTCAAATTTTGAAGCATCACTATTGATAATCAGTCTCTGCTCTTCCCTGTGAGCAGTGGGCGGTTTGGCCAACGCTTCCTGGACAAACTGCTCCAGCTGTCTCAGGGTCGAAGGGTGGGATCTTCACTGTGTATTTTTCAGATTTTTTAAAGTTGTTTAAAAGAACAAAGATCTGGACTTCAATGTTCTCATCTGAACCTATGAATAGCACTGTGCTCTCTGACAGCATATCCAGAATCCCTTGGTTTTACACATGTTGAATGTTACCAACACCTGATGCAGCAGATCAGCATCCTGGGAGGTACATGTGCTTGTAGCCCTCAGCTTTAGCAACTGTATCTATATTGTTTCCGAGCCTTGTTTTCTCTGGCCTATATATTCAGTATGTGCTGCATATTAACGTCACAGATTAAAATGACTGAATGCATGATGTGAAGCTTGAATTAGAGATGGGTGGAAACTTTAATGAAATAATTAAAAGGGTTTATAGGGGTACCTAGAAATCTGTCATCATATTTTACATCTTTACCCCCCAAAAAAATATTTTCACATTTTTTTTAGTTGATTTTTTCTCAGTAAAGTTCTGCATGCACACATGTAATAATTTCTTTAAGCTAAATAATTGTTTAGAGGGAATGAGGCCTTTTACTCATTGCGCTGGAAGAGTTTCAACAAATGTTTCCGTATCTATAGCTGACCTATAGAAACAGTATCAGAATGAGGTTTGTCCTGTGTGGAGCTGGCAGCATGCCTCTTTAAATGCAAGGTTTTCCATCTAGTCCTGCTGACTCGCCAAGGAAGGATTTAAGGGCGCTCTTTGTACGTCCTTCAGAAAATGATTGGGTGTGTTACTGTAAAACCCGAAGACACTTATAAGCTGAGTCAATGTTTGAGTCTTCGTTCGTTTGCTTGCACCTTTCCTGTTTAACCACACTGTAATGTATTCAGCCCGAACGCTGAGCACAACAGCTTTACATAATGATCAAAGCTTGAGGGATGCCAAAGCATGGCTTCAGCCTGCAGTTATAATAATAATAACCTTTGAAGTTATCACAATCCCACAACCTCATCCTCATCATACATCATACTCTCCTTCTCCTTTTCTAGTCCTTGTTCTCTCTCCGTTTCTCTGTGACACACCCACGCATACATACTCACATGGACCCACTCGAAGGGCCTCTTCTGTTGAATGTTTCTGGATGTGGGGTGAGCACTTGAAAGAGGAAAGTGATAATGAACACATGACAAACTATTTTAGTCCCTATAGCTCGGCACTAGACTGCTCTCCGGTGTCTGTGAGGAGGCAGCCTCTGCTGTTTCCACACATTCACAATTACATAAGAGTCAGAAGGAGTCGTACATAAAATAATCTATCCAGAAGAAGATGAGCTAATACTACATGCCTCTGATGGAGGTTACCACTGAGGCCACGTCGTGTTGTATTACAAATAAAGTAACAGGAGTTGTGTCCAGATGCAAATGTGGGTAAAATTGTACTCAAATAAGAGTAACACTACTAGAAATTTTTTCTTACTCAGGTAAAAATAAAAAGTAGGCATTGAAGAAATTACTCAGGTAAAAGTAAAAAAGTATTTGCTAAACAAGCTACTTGAGTACTGAGTAGTTGTTGGATGCTGGCATCCGATATAGTGATGCAGACAGATTTTATGTACAAAGTCTGGTATTTTAAAGCATCAAATGCATAAAGAATACAAATAAATGCCATGACTATAAAATAAGAAGTTCATGTGGAATAAATACTTTCACCAATTTTTCCATTTACAACTTAGAAAACCAATCCTTATTGTGAAAACTGTATATATTTTAGGACTTGAACTGATAATTTCTACTGTTTACCTGATCTTGGAATAGTTCAAATTACACACAGAGGACAGAGATTTTACTCAAGTAGGAGATTTTATTAAAGTAAGAAATACAACACGATAAAACTGCTTCTAAAGGTGATTTTTTTTTTTCAAAATGTTACTTAAGTAAATGCAACTACCGACCTCCACGCAGAAGCATGGAAATCAATCGAATATTGTGCATTTGTGTTCAGCTGTCTGTGTTCACATATTTCATACTACGAGATAAATGGACAAAAATGCCAGTCTCCACTTTTGCAATGCTGTCAGAGACCTCCCCCATAAGATTTGCAGCAACTGTAGTAACTAATCAATCTAATTCAAACAAATAGGGATTATTGTAAACTTTACTTATATTTTTCAAGAAGCACTGTTTAAAAAATACAAAAGTTAGTCGATTATAATGCATAAAGGTTCTTCCAAACCTGTGCAACAAATGTTTGAATAAAGTGTAAGAGAGTTAAGTAGAAATGATGGAGGAAAAAAAACAGATGTTAGGCTGAGGGTAAAATAGAAGAAGAGAAACAAAAGAGAGGCAGGTGAACATATACAGAGGGAGGCATTGATGGCAAGATAACATACAGCTCCGGAGGTTAAAGGAAAACAGCAATGGGTAAATATGAGATTGCTAGGTGTGTGTGTTTGGAGGATGATAATGAAGAAAAGGAAAAGGGTAAATAAGAGCATCAAAGAGCTGAAAGAATAACAAAAAGACAAGTGTCCACAGAGGGAGCAGCTGGCCGCCTCTCTTTGCTGCTACATCCCACTTCAGGCACAAACAAGTAGTCTGAATGCCAAACCCTTCTTCAGGTGTCAGCACTTTTGTCAAAGGTTATTGCATTTTGCTGTTTTTTTCAGGTTTCTTGTGGTTGTTTATTCCAGGGCTTTATATTTCAAGAACAAAATATTGTATATATTTACGTCAGGAAGGCAGAAAAGGAGAGAGAATCAGAAAGAAGGTGTGGATATTAGCATCACCTTTGAACATGTCCTGAATAAGACTAGGTTAGTTATTGTTACATAAAAGGCAGATACATTCGTCTTACCCCATCTTGATCATTTTTTGCACTCAGTGGTGCTATGAAAACTCCATATCAGTTCATTTACTGATTAAAAATGGACGAGCTTGATTGGCACTTTGCTGGAAATGTGTGTATTTGTGTGTGTGTTAGCACTGGTCATAAGGTTAAAGCTTCAGAGGGCGCTGATGAAGAGGCCTAGTTAAGCTTGATTACCCAGCGATGCCTTGAGGCAGCAGAGTGCTGCATCTGCCTCTTCTGCTGTGAGCTTCACAGCACTGGGCCTTACAGTTTTGTCATCCAGCCTCAAGGCCGAGGGAGCAATGTTTTAGTGGTTATTGTGTTTGGTGAATTTGTGTGCTTTAGATCTGTTAAAAAACTGTTTAAATTTAGCAGTGTCTTGATTGCTATACTCAGTTGGCCCAAGCACAGTCCAAAAGAAATTAGGAGACCGCATTGAATATCCAGCTCTTTATTTGTACCTTGGAAGGAATTAGATTTAATTGCAATTAAAACCAAAACAATCTTGCTTTAGTAATTGAACAAAAGATATCTAATTGCTTTCTAATGAAGGATAGAATTAGAAGAACCTGACCTGATATTTAGTGTTACTCTGTTGGGTTGAAATATCTTTGGTCAGATGCTTCTAATAGCGTTCTACTCTGATTGTTCTAAAAGAACGTCCGCCCCACTCCTTTGTTTCCGCTGAGAGATGTTTGTGGCATTTCTTGCATGTACAGCACATTTAAAATCCCTTCACAGCATTTTAATGAAATCAAACCCTGGGTTTAGACTCACAGACTATATGGCGGCTACAGAAATGCCTTCCCAAACCATGGCATGTCCATTTCTTCCCTTCATAGCTGGCATGTAGGTTTGTCATTGCACACCATGCATAAGTTTAAATTGTGCGCAAGAAAACCTCCTGTCGGTTCACAATGACATTTTCAGATTTTTTCAGACTACCTTTTACAATCTTGTCTGCTCTCCAGCTGAAATTGCAGAGACTCTCAGTTTGGGCCATGATGGCATTTGGTTTGAATGTCCCCCAGTTGTAGATTACTCTCTGCAGAGTGGAAGCACTGATTTCCTGTGATTATTGATACCTCTCCCCCCTCAACTATTCTAACAGACACCTCAGAAACCACTTTAAAAACTGCCATAGTGTTCACTCTCTGTAACAGTAGGAACTGCACCTTACTAAATGTCTAAAGCTAAACAGGATAAACTTCTTTTTAAAAACCTAAATTAACACGTTTCATCACATAGACTTGAGCTGATACATACTTTGAGTAATTTTCTAATAAATGAAGGACCATACTAGTTAATTCCTCGGTAGATAAGTTGTTTTGTTGTTATACTTTGCAGGAGATATTGTTTATTGCTGTTATTTGAGGTTTAGCATTGTTGTAATGATGAATATTCAAATGTTGAGAACTATTACAAACATAGCGTGGCTGAAGGGGTGTATTCATTTTTGCCACACATCTGTGTTTTGGCCCAAGGAAATTTTGCTTGTAGTGTGCGTTTTTATGTAGAGTTTTTTGTTAAAATGCAAATACTATCATGTGCAGGCTCTATGTGTTTATTTGTAAGATAACTGGCGGTTTTTTATATTAATTCAAATTAGTAAAGAATTGAATAAATGTTAAACGTGTTTCTCTAAGACAGACATTTCTACATTGAAAATCCATGTTTTTCATCTTCATTATTTGTTCCCTTAATTTAATATGGTAGATACTGTTTTCTCACATGTAAAGGAGAATTGCTGTCAGGTTTAGTCATGCCTCTTTTGTTTGGTAATCTCTGTTGTACACTGCAGTGTGCAACAGAGACAGTACAACAATAAAAGTATAAGATTTGACTTTAAACTTAGATTGTGCAGTGATTTGGCAGCAAACAAATAAAAATCTGTGAAACAATTTTAGTGTATTAACAAAGCAGATCAAAATCGCTTTAGCAAAACTGACTGAAATACCAAGATACACAAATTTGTTAAATGGGAGCATGGTGAACTTTGTCAAGAAAGAGTATCTTTATATTTCTTTAATGACTGTGTGTGTCACAGTTTGACAGTGGGAGAGGGAATTACTATTGTGGACGGACCTATTTCTATAAATTTTCTGATCACTGCTGGGAGACCACCCGAAAACCAGTTGAAGTTTCCATCAATGCCTGATCATTAAGTAAAAAAACTATACTTCTTATAATGCCAAACCTTGGCTTGCATAAAATAAAACAGTTATTTCAAATGATTTGTCCAAACGTTGTAGTCAACATAAATTGCTAAATCTGAATGAAGCTAAGGCATGGTATTTTGTTGTATGTTACATTTTGTTCACACAACTCCACTGTTTTATCTGCTCTTAAAACTCAAATAATACATAGTAGCTTAAAATGTAAAGCATGGCTAATGGTGCTTATATTTTATCAATATAAATTCTTAATCTTAATCCCATCTGTGAACATCTTATCCAACCTAAAGTATACAAACAGCATTTCTCAAAATTTCAGAGTAGAACTCTCGCTCAGAGAAATTGTTTTGCTCATACTTGTACTTATCGTATTGTTGCTGACTGTTTTATCTGGCAAGGGTAGCACTCTCTACAGCTAAGCCTTCCCTCTCCCCCATATCCTTCCTCCAGCTCCTCAGTGGAAGTGTGTACCATTCAAGAGCTAGCTAAGACACATTGTCCCTCCAGCAGATCCTGAGTCATACCCTGGGCCTCTCTCTGGTGGGATGTGCCTGGAATACCTTGAAAAGAAGTGTCCAGGAAGCAGATACCTAAGCCACCTCAGCTCACTGCCCTTAATGTAGAGAAGCAGCAACTCTTAACCCTTTACGGACGATGGGAGCGCCCGCGCTCCCAAATGCTTACATGTTTTTAAATGCCTGTAGAATTCGAAC
>JAUZNJ010031846.1:0-14005 GCA_034780135.1 Jordanella pulchra | reverse complement strand
AAAGTTTGTTTTGTTTCCTCTTTCCCTCTTTTTCCCGCGCTGACCGCCCACTAGTAGTGACGCTGCTGCTGACTCATAGGTTCGCTCTGTAGAACCAGCTATTCAGCGGTGCCGGAGGAGCACCGCATTTCCTGCTCAAGCACCGTGCTTGTTTGATCGAAAAATGCACAACGTGTGCTGAAACAGGTTCCGTCACCAGAACCGGCACGGAGCTGCTGCGATGGAAAAGCCCATTGAGGACTGTGCTTCTGTTATGCCCTTTTAAAACCTGTAGCAGCTCTACCTCAATCCAGATGAAGAAAAGTGTTGCAGCCTGCCTGCAAACCCTGTGGGTTCAGGGTGATTTGCAGTTTTCCAAAACACATGTAAGAGGTCAGTTTTGGTCTCATCTGGCCAGATGTGGGTTTGCAGAGTCTTCAACAATGTTTAAGCATAAGTTCTGGTTTGGTTAACAAATTCTCCTGCCGGAGTTGTGGGTTTTTGAACCCTTTCTAGAATTAAGATGGTCTCACCACTGCTTTTGTTATAAATTAAGAGTGGTATCAAGAGTGGTAAATATGGCCAGATTTCCTTTTTACCATTCTCTGAACTAGAATACTGCATCGCCTTTTGTTTATCTCAGAGTTTACGGTTGTATTACAGGTTATATTCTCATGTAGGTTTTTTGTTGTTGCTCCTGTTCTCCTCACCCCTGACCTCTGTAGTTTTGTATTTCACCAACATTGAATGTAAAACATTTGAATTGAAAATATTTCCCAGAATACCAACATCAAATATCTCTTAGAATTAATTTTTTTCAACGAATTTCACAGAAAATACTTCAATATACTACCACCAGAGGGCAGTAATAAAACACAGTGCATATTAAGGTTAAACGTCAGATTGTGTAAGAATGTTTGATCAGTTTAGGTTCACTTTTGTTCCAAATGCTGATATTTTAGCCAGAGAACAATAAATATGTTTAATTCTTGTATTTAATTGTTTGGAATATTTTCTAACCAAAGACTAAGTTACATTATTTTCTAGAATCAATTATTTAAACAATGATAGATTGCTTATAAATCTAAAAGGAGCTTTAAGTACAAGCGTTATAGCATGCCATGCAAACAAGAAGTCATATTTCCTCTCCATGGGTCATATAACATCATTGCAAACCGTTCTTCCTTGTTCTTCCTCCTCCTCCTCCTCTTCCTCCTCCTCCTCCTCCTCCTCCTCCTCCCAAACCTTGCCTGCATGTCCGCCCTGCTCTGACCTCATCACGCTTTTGTTGGGAAACAAAGAATGTCCAGGCATCTGTTTTGAGGAGAAATATAGATAGAGAGCGCCAAGATAAAGAATGGGAGAGAAGGAGGAGGTGTGCAAAGCTGACTTGGACTAATTTGATCATAAAGACTCATTTCAAAAATAAAATCAGAGTAAAATCAGAAATACACACGCCGAGACATGTCTAACTCTGAGAGTTAGAAACATCCTGGGATTTTTTTGTTGTTGTTGTGTTAATTTGCTTGAAACTAATCCCTTTGCACTATTGCCTTTTTAGTTGTCTCAAAGAATGTCTGTTGTTTCAAGGTGGAGCTGGTATTTCCTGTATATCCTGCTCAGTCAGTGGCAGTCATCTCTCCTGCAGCTTATTCTTCCTCACTTAGGTAATCATTTTCTTATGACATGACAAACTGATCCTCCTAATCTTTCCTGTAAACAATCTACATTCAGTTTAATTGTCTCACCGATTCTTAACAAGTGCATATACCTAGAAAAGATTTCATATGAATATTTAATGTCTAAAGATGTGATGTCACAATATCTTCAGTAAATAAGTAAAGAGCAGAAAGGCAAAGACGAGGCTGCTGTGGAGGAAATGTGAGGTTTTTCTTGGGGGTTTCTAGAAGGTTTGCTAAGAAATACTGTTGTAATTTTCTATTTATAACCTGCCCGAGACATTAACAGATTTACTTAGCTGCATTGTTTTACATTCATGTGAAGGATCATATCTGTAGGAAACTGGATAATGTGGTTTATGTAATATTTAGAGATCATGCTAGTTGCTTTGATCGTTTTCCTCTTAAGATTACCTGAACCATAAAACCAAATTAAAACTAATTCTTAAATTTTCAGGTTGGACATTTTTATTGGAAAGATTTCATTTCAAACCCTTAAGATGTTTCTATTTTTACAGGCAATTAGTTTAATTATTTGGTTTAAGGGGGATGTAGAGCTGTTAAGAGGCACAATGGCCACCAACTGGCCAGAAAGACCACTTAATTTGTATATTTGTGGTCCATGTATTGTATGGTGTTTTTAGTCAGTGCTCGACCAGGACTTTTTTGAATAACTACCTGAATCAGTGTGGTGTAACATAGAGGCTACCAGCCTGAAGCTCTGTTGTGATGTTAAAAAAACACAGTTTGGATAAACAGTAAAGCAGGTATCCTGCATTTTTTTAGCATGAGCAAGTGCCCAGTCCTGCTGAGATAAACATTTCATTTTGTCAGCAGATAGAGACCAGAAGGAAAAATGTCCTTGCAGACAGTTGGAAGGACTTTGGATTTGATCATACTAGACAGATAACACAGTACTTCCAAATAAATATTTCTTCTGCATGTTGCCCACCTATCCTTCCACTCAACTAAACATGAACGTGATTGGATAAAGCACTCTGTGTAAAGCCAGCTGCCTTAGTAATAGCCTTTTGAGGTTTACCCTTATTGTGGAGAGTGTCCATGAGTGTCAGGTGGCCATCTGTGAAATCAGCAGTTTTCTTTGTACCTATACCAAGTATAGCATCTTCATGACCTAGCATTTCAGATTTATTTGGTTTCTAAAAACCACACTTGACGCTTACAATTACTTTGTGTTTAATTAGTCCATTTAAATTAAGATAATTTATCTAGAGAAGATAAACGTTTCCATGATATTTTGATCTATAGAGATGCACATGTGTTAGTGGGCCCCCAAAAGCTTGCCAGAGCCCCCCGCCATTTTAATCCTGACCGGAATTAATTTCTTATCTTGATCACCTGCTTCATTCAGATCAGATGCTTGTCTTTTAGGCTATGAAAGGGTTAAGTCTGACTCTGCATGCACCGGGCACTCCTCCCTCTTCCCTCCTCCCTCTCACTCTGCTCTCCAACCATTTTTTTTTTAACTCTTCGCGTGTTTGTGGGTCTGTCATCTGCAGATTCACAGCGTGGATTTGAAAAATGCACGCACAACTTTAGTTTGAAATCAATTAAGAGTGTCCAGCTTGATCTTTCCACCCCTCCCCGAGTGCTACGCCTTCCCCTCTCTGCGCTTTTCAAACACCCATACTAGTTTTTCCCTGTCCGAGAAGAAGCTACGGGATATGCTGAGAGGCGGGGACCTCTCTCTTTCCACCTAAATCCTCCCAAGTTGGGACCCTGCTGACGCGCTATGACCTGAAGGTAAGAGGGGAGAAATGGGAGGAATTAACTAAGTCTTATTGGGTGGGATTTTGTTTGCTGTAGTTTTTTTTTCATTTTTCTAACTTTTAAACTCGGAATCACAGCTGAGTCACCGTCACATACTTCCACCTACGCGATCGTCCCACTTGACGCAACAATGGCACCAATACGCCGTCCTGGTTTGGGACAGAAAGGACACATAAATCAGATTTACTGCCGGGTTTAAATTTCTTTTCTTTGCTGAAAAACAAACGCATTTCTGAGAGCACTTTGGTTTGGCGGTGAATTTAGTCACATACGAAATGATTTGTGGTTCATTTAAAGAATCAGATGAGATTAAGTAGCTCATATTTTTAGGGGGAAAGTATTTCTAAATAGATTTCCTCTTTCGAAGTGTTTAAATTCCATAAAGCCTTTGGTTTAACAGTTTTGAAATGCAAATGTCTAAATCAAGACACCAAACCTGCCACTGAAGCCCTCAGATTAGATGTCAAATTAGGCCAGGAGGAGAGTTTACCTCCTATTCAAGCTCTTTATGCTTACTATGAGGGCTGCTCGTTTTTTAATAGATGTATCAAACATAATCTGTTCACTTTATGAGCTCTAAGGAACTGCTTCTCCTCTGAACTGACTCGTTTTAATCCGGATTTAAGGCTTGTTGCCTGTAGCAGTTTGGAGATTTGGGTTTTAGGATTCAACATGCGGCCACTGCTGCTTCCCACAATTTAACTCTTACTACAATTTAATCCTATTAATTATATTATTATACGCTTTGAATCATATAACAAAACACCTTTGGATTTGTCAGTCTTTATTCTCATGAAAAAAGTTCCTGTACGAGTTTCAAACAACTTGTTCTGTTAGAACAGGCTGTGTTTATAAAACTTTATCAGTTTATAGACAAAATAATCCCAGTTCAAGGAAAAGTGACTACATTTACCATCTTTAAGATTTAGTCTTCAAGTTTTTGAATTTCCAACAGTCGTAACCCTATATCTGCTGCTCTGATGTAATCAGACTAGAACAAATGGGAGGATCAGTTCCTCCCCTTTCTGATAAGACTCAGAGGTAAAGCAAAAGCTTCCTATATAAACACATCTTGTAGTTGACTGTGCAATGGACTGATTGTTGGATTTTAAATGGAAAGAACTGTTTAGAGTTAACCTTTCAAAGCGGCTTTAGGAAATGCTCAGCAGAGTGTATTTTTTTTTAATTTTATTTTAAACACGGTGGTGGGTTACACCTTTGTCCTTTTCATCACAACTTGAGGCCTTTTTAGGTGTTCTTAACTGAGAACAACATCAGTTAGTTTCAGTTGTTTAAATCTGATGGGATTCGCTTGCTAACGATGAAACTGATCAAATTAACATTGTTTTCTTTTTTCAGCAGGACGGCAAGTGTTGACATCGCAGAAGTTGCCAGGTTGTCTCGACTGTCCGTCATTTCTTTGCCGATCTGAGCATTCGTCTTACCCAAGGCACAGGGCTTTTAGCTGTTTGTCCCCCCCCCTTTGCCGAAAGTGAAATCCAGCAGTCACCATGCAGAGTTCATCGCTTCGCCGGCAGGTGAAAAACATGGTCAATAACTATACGGAGGCAGAGATCAAAGTCCGAGAGGCCACCTCCAATGATCCCTGGGGACCCTCTGCGTCTCTCATGTCTGACATTGCAGACATGACCTACAACGTGGTGGCCTTCACTGAAGTCATGGGGATGATTTTTAAGCGGCTGAATGATCATGGCAAAAACTGGCGTCATGTTTACAAAGCATTGACACTACTGGATTACTTGGTCAAAACGGGCTCCGAGCGTGTGGTCAAATCCAGCCGGGATAACATTATCACCATCCAGACTCTGAAAGACTTCCAGTACATTGACCGAGACGGACATGATCAAGGTATCCACGTCCGGGAGAAATCTAAGAAACTGGTGGCATTGTTGAAAGACGATGCAAAGCTGAAGAGCGAAAGGAGCCAGGCACAGAAGACTAAGTCACGGGTGGGCAGAAGCAGTGCTGGATACTCAGGACGCTTTACTGGGGATGATTTCAACAGATGCGGAGGATCATCATCTTTCAGCTGTGAGTCGCTTCAACCTTTACAAAACACAAACTTACCTTGAGATGTTACATAACTCGATCCATGTTGACCTGAAAGATACCTGAGTGTTTCCTGCAGCATGTGACCTGTCATTGTTAAGTAATGCACACATGGAAAGTCAAAACATCATTAGCAAATAGCATTATTTGTTGGCTGAATGTTAAAAGTACTTGGACTTTTCTGTTGACCCATCACATGTTCATCTATACTAATACCCACAGGATTTTATTGTGATACCAGCATCTCAGTCTGATATTTACACCTTAGGAAGTGTTGATGAAGCACTTGCTCCACTTGTTATGGTAAAATGTCAGTGAGACCATCCCATCACAGTTGGACATCTACATTCCTTTCATTCTCCTTAACCGTCATGTCAGCTAAACTGGAGTTACAAAAGAAAGGGGCCCAGCAGGTGTCTCTCAGATTTGAAACCCCGGCTGTGATGACGCTGCTGTTAGAACTGGTTAGCAGGAATACAGTGCCTAGTAAAAAGTACACATACCTATCGGACTTTACACATTACAGAGACTAGATTCATTGAGATGAATGCCAACACAAAGTGGAGTATATTTGAAAAAAAGGAAGGACAATATTGGATGTTCTCAAAATATTTTTTTTATGAAGAACAACCTGGAAGGTTTTGTGTGCGTATATATTTAGCCACCCTAAGTCGACCACATTTCGTTGCGATCACAGTTATAGGTTTACACATTTATGGTCTGATTTACTAAAGATTTCTGTGTATAAAAACACTCGCCGCTAATCAAGGATTGCTTCTCTAAAATAAGTAGAACTCCTTATTTTAATCTATTCAGGTTATTTTAATCAATTTAGCATGTTTTGCCTACAGGAATATACAGAATGATTGTCAGAATGGGCAAAAACTTAAATCGCAGTGAGATATATCAAACTGAAACACTTTATGAGTAAAGGTTCTTCATCTATATTTAGCAAGTTTATAGTCAGGTTCAAACTCAAAAAATGCCTGTGGTAATTTTGATGAGAAGAAGGCACTGGTGCATTAACAAACTGGAGCTAGAGAATATTCTGTGCACATGTCAATGTATTTGGACTAGTCAGAAATAAAAAAATAGTAAAGACACATCGTTGAGCAATGAATGGAATAATGGCTATTCACTCATAGAAGTCATACAGTATCTCCTATGGAAAACTTCTGGCAACACTTGCTTCTAGATGGATTATTCTGGCTCGGCATCGCAGTGCCATCTCTCAAACTAGATTTCCTGGTTTGCCAGATTCATTTTAGATATTAGGGGTCTGTGGGAATGTTGTGTCTCACTTGTTCTCCCTCTTATTTCATTACAGTCATAGGATCTTGTGGAAAAGTACCTTGCAAAAAGTCTGTCTTTTGAAAATGGAAATAGTTTAAGTAAAGAACTGCAGCGAGATTCTCTTTTTTTTTCCACAGGGGAGTGGAAAATTCTGTGTTAATTAGTATGAAATGTGTTATCTTCACATATTATGGACTAAATAGCTTCTCTTTGTACATTACCATCTTAAGGCTGTTGTTCACATATCTGTTGAACCGAAGATGCACAATCCACAGTGGGTAATTTCACCTGTCTTTCTTGCTATTCAAGTTATGCATCAGGAATGATGGTCATTAGTCAGAGAAAATAAACGATGTGTCTTTTGTTTTCTCATTATGCTGTTGTTCAATTGGAAAACCAACAGTTTTTCTCTTTTTTTAAATAATACATGTTATACCATCCTTAAAAAAAACAACCAAATATTCTGCATCTACAAATACCCCTGACTTTTTTTCAGTGACATTGCTTTCAAAAATTTGAAAGCATGACTTTGACTGGTTGAGATGATTGGAATGATCTAGATGCCAGCGGCTACTCTGCCAAGTCATCTGATCATTTTTTTTTCAATTTCATTTCATGGAACATCTTTCTTCTTCTTCTCTGCCTGCATCTTCTCAATATTGCTATCGTACTTACCATCTTTCCTCAGTGCTGTTTCTGTTTCAGTCTGCTTTTGGACCCGTTCAACCTTGTGCTATCTTAGACCCTGACCAGATGAAGCCAGGATCGAATGTATCCAAACTAACATCTTGCTCAGAAAGTAGTCCGGTTAGCAAATGTTTGATAACCGATAAATGTTGGCAGGTTTGTGTATGCTAGTTAACGCTGGAATGACCGCTCCCTTTATACTAACACAAACAACAACTTTGGACTTTGGATTTCCTGGTGATGTTTAAGATTCCATTGATTGTGTATTTTTACGCCACTACATTTTGTTCCCCTATGGTGTTTGCATTGAGCACCCACGACACTCACTTGTGGAGCTTAAGTATCACAACTTCTCTCATGGCTCCTCTGGCTTTGCACAGCTTCACCTTTTGGCTCAAACTTTTCTGTGCAGGTACACTATTCCTCTCCATTATGTAGTCCTAATAGGTCAGCCGTGACACGTCCGTTAGCTGCACATGCTGTTTTTTGTTTGCACAAGCAATTTATCATTTTTTGTTTGTGATCTTAGTTCTTCTTTCCAACATAGCTCAAGCCTAGTGATATTGAGTGGGTTTATAAAAATCAGTTTCCAAATCAGTATTATATTTATTTCCAGACTTTAAGTGGGACATTTTTAACGACAGTCTTATATTGTAGCTCTGGCTCAAGGTTTCAAGTCATTGTCTTACTAGAAGGGGAACTTTTGCCACAGTCTCGTGTCTTTTGCGTCGTCTAACCGGTTTTCTTCAAGGATTTTTTTTTTTTTTTTTGTATTTAGCTCCACACTACTTTCCATAAAGTCTGACGATCTTTGTCTTTCCCCGACTGAAGAGATATTCTTATAATGTTTTACTGTGACGATTGGTGTATTAAGGGACATTTGCACCAAAAATAACATCTTTTTTTTTTAATTTTGGTCTCTTCTGACCAGAATGTTGCCCATATTTACCTAGTCCCCACAGCTTTACTTATGGAAAAATACAAACTGGATTTTGATAAACTATAGCCTACTTTTCTTCCTGTTTTAATTCCATAAATTGGAAATTGTTGAAGTTTTTCATCAACACTTACCCTGTAGATTCTCATATTATCTGACCACTAAGGGAAGTTGGTTAAACTGGGTTTTAATTTTGGATATCGGATAACTGGAGACCAAAAAGATAATTTTTTTTTAACTTCTTGTCTCATTTTTTTCCCTACTTCTGCCAAATTTTTACCTTCCTTTTGTTTTTATTCACACACAGACAACATAAATACACTGAAGGTTGTGTATTTGTATTTATTTATTTAGTCATTTAAGAAACATGAGAAACTTGTTAAGTACAACTATATTGTTTTTAAATTTTAGGATTCATCTCTAATGCAAACAAAACCACACCCGTGACATGAAATTTAGATAATCGGCAAATAAATGTTTGACAACTTTAGAGTAATGTCCTTCATGTTAGCATAATGCTAAAACAGGTGTTTAATAATTTTTTCATCTCATCTTCTCAGATACAGCTATTCATTTTTAAAACAACTATTCTTTTTAATTCAATAGAAGGCAAAAAAAGGTTCATGATCATAAACTAAACAAAAATATGTAAACAGTTGGAGTTTTAATTGGTTTCTATATTAGTAATATTGGGTCTCTGCAAATAAGACTTTTTTTGTCAAAGTTTTGTTAGGTTAAAAGCTTTTAAGGAATTTCATAGTCATGTCATTATATATTTAAGTAAAATATTTGAATTTTTTTAATAAGAATGATACTGATTATTTTGACATCAGTCTAACTGATCCCTCAAATGTGCTGCTGATTTATTTGGTGGGGGCTGATAATCCTTTCTCTTCCTTCATTAACATAATGAAAATGACCCAATGATAATAAATGTTAGACAAGTGTTAATTTAAAGAAAAGAAAACCTTGATAAATCAAATAAAACATATAAACAATGAATAATCAGTGGAAGGTGTCGCAATGCATGCATTTCATGATCTCAAGGCGTGGCTGCTCAATGCCCCACTGGCTGGTCCCAGTACAAGAAATAAATGCTAATCTTGGTCACAAATATCAGCCAGCCAGCTTGTCAGTCTACGTCTAGTAAAAAGGGAAGAATAATAAAATATGTGTTTGTAATGACAGGGGTACATATCAAAACCCACTGAACATTCGGTGGGATTTAACTCCAGTTTGATTTTAAAGGTGAACAAAATCTTATAACAAACACTTTCTATTATAATCTTTTCATTTGTCTTTTGATTAAATGATTTGACCTGACCTGAGTGTTACTTTAGATAAAAAAAACTAGATGATGCTGCTTTATCAACAACTGAAAGCATGTCTAGCTGCATAACACATGAAGGGAAAACCAACTCTGTTGCAAACTGTTTGCTTCACAATCAGGGCTGGACGATATGGAATACAGACAAAAATGCCCACAACAAATGTCTATACAAACCTATGACAAATATTTTGCACCATTTATAAAAATCCTCTAACATAACATTTAAGAAATATTAGCTTTGAAAACAAAAACACATAAAACTACAAAAAAAAAACTTGCAACATCATTTAATGACAAATGCTGTATTTGATTGTGATGTATATTGAAAATGTGTGTAAAAGTCATATCACCTATATTGAATCGAATCATATCTCAATATATATTGATATTGAAATATTGTCCAGCTATAATACAAGTGTAATATACTGTAGTATCTGTGCAGTGTGGAAAGTTATGTTACCAGTGTTTGGATTCATAAAATGCTACTTTGCTCAGCAGTGATTTCTTCCTGCTTGTCTCATGAACACATCTGATACTAGGAGTATAAGTCGTCCGTTTTGGGTTTTTTTTTTTACACCTGATTAATCCTTGCATTGGGGGGTTGGTGCTGATCTTCTGTAGATGAAATACTGATAAATGATGTAATGATGAGAAGTTGGCCTAAGTTAATTTCCAGTAAGTGTTGTGGATCAGACTAAGGATACTGAGGAGCAGCACCCTTGAGGTAATCTGTCTCTGTGACCTTAGTTTGCCAATATGCGTCCTACTTCGCTATTTTAGCCCAGTGACCTACAGCCTGGCCCCAGACTGATATACCGCCTGCAGTCAGTTCCCCAAATCTACACATGCGTCTTGCGACCCTCTAAGAAGATTTGGGGTAATGAGGTGGGCCCAACTCCAAATCCAATGCATCCATTCCTCTCCCCCACCAGCAACCTTTCTCCCCACACAGCAGCGCCATTGTTTTCAGTGCAGGCAGAACCGGGCAGGCTGTGGCGAGCCATGCCAGCCAAGGCTCTAAACAAAAAGCAATGGAAAATTAACATGCAACAACAGATCTAGCTCTTTCCTGACTGTGGCGTTTTATTTTTCCTTTCCCCTCATTTTTTTTTTTAATTTGTAAATTCTTCCCCCAACCACGTTTCTAATTCCTCTTAGAATGCCTCATCAATCTGCTTTTACTGTCTTCCAGCCTCCCTTGTTGCCTCCCCTTCATCTCATCTTGATCCAGACCTCGAACAAGCCATTCCAGCATCTAGTGGAGAAGAGGAGCTGCAGCTGCAGCTGGCTTTGGCTATGAGCCGAGAAGAAAGTGAAAAGGTATCTCTAATGGACGTAATACATACACGCACACAAAACAGCCTTCCTAGCACACATGTCTGCCAGAAAGAGATGTCTTAGCAGTGTTGCCTTCTAAAATTGCTTCACCCTTGTGAAACATTAAAAAGCTCATGCTTACTCTCTTCCTCTGCCCATCGTCTTTGCCACTGTTTTCTAGAGATGAAATTGCCACATTTGTGGGTCATCAGTGATGGCTCTTTGACCAATCAGTTTGAGTGATGCTGAATGAGTAATCTGAGAGTGAGTGAGTGAGAAGTCAAACAGGAAATGTGCATCGATCCATAGTCCTACACTCTGCATTAGTCTGTATGTCAAGGGCAGAGTTGGAGAGTTTTATCCCTGTTAAAACATCCATATGCTAGTAAGCTCCAAAAACAGTTTTTAGCAGAATTTCAATAAGGGAAGCAGCATTTGAATGAGAAATGGATCAGCATGTATTTGCTTCTTGTAGTAAATTGTGCTTCTTATTGCATTATTGAAATAATGTCCTATTGAACACAGCAATAGCACACCTGGAATATCACTCATTGATCAGTTTTACTCCTAATCATTCCTGCTTGACTGCAGCCACCTCCCACAGTGGATATTGATGAACAGACTCAGCTCCAAATCGCAATGAAACTCAGCAAAGAGGAGGCCCAGAAGGTAAAAGTAAACCTGGATGCGGGATGAGCCTGCCTCTGCCTTGCTGCACTTCACCTGTTGCTCTGCAACAGCCAAGTCCATGCACTATCCTCCTTTCCTTTCCCTATAGCTCTGGTTCATAATACCCATTGATTAATCGTTTTTAAAACAGGAAAAGGCCGTCTTTCTCCAAAGACTTACTTCTCTAACCTCTTTATAACTAACCCCTAGATTTCTTCTTGTAAATCCATTTGGTTGAGGTACACATCCCAGATACTCTGGTCTGCTGTTGAAAGGATTGAGCCCTTCCCCTTTATTTGAATGCCTATCCAGTAAAACTGCATGCGGATTTAAAAAAAAAAATGGATGTCCAAGCTTTGTCTTTGCTCTGATGATTATTTGAATAATGCTTAATTCCTCTTACAGTCAGTCAAACGTGCACCAGCTCCCGCCCCGGAAATGGACGAGGATGCCCAGCTCCAACTAGCTTTGAGCCTGAGCAAGGAGGAGCACCAGCAGGTATTCACCATAATTCAACTTTTAACCAACTTTTAAGACCTTTAAAACATTGACTTTTGGTTTTATTTGTGCGAGCCTCAAGTCCTACATCATCAGTCTTAATTCTCATTCTGTTTTTGACGGATCTGACCTGCCACAGTAACGCGCTGCTCTCTAGTGCCTGCCAACTGTGTGCACAGGCTGCCTCGGGACAATGAAGTCATAAATATAGCATAACAGGACAATATGTGTATTTTGCCCGAAAGCCGCCTTGCTTGAAGGCACCCATGTGTCTGTATCTGTTTTTAGGAGCAGCTGACTCGCAGAGGGGATGATTCTGATCTCCAAAAAGCTCTGGAGGAGAGCAAACGGGAAATGGCAGGAAGAGGAGGGGTATGAATAGTTTTGACAATTTATTGTGTTAAAATACAAAATACCAAAACAATATCTAGCTTTAAAACCTGTAACACAGCCCATCAAAAACTGAAACGATAGTTTATTACATATCTGTTTCTCTGGTTTATTTCCTCAGACGGCCTTCATGGACCTGGTTGACATTTTTGCAGTACCTGCAGATGCACCTCCCAGTGACATTCGCTGGAATAATACGTCACAGCAGGCAGCAGGTGGTGCTACAGATCCCTGGGACTCCCTGGGTGAGCCTTAAGTTTACCTACTCTTGACCAAACATTTTGTTTGTATCGTAGAACAACACTATGTCTTGAATCATTGTAAAGTAAAAGGAAATTTGTAACTCCTATTTTTTTCTTCTGGCCACAGGAAGCACCTTATTAGGCAGATAGATTAGAGTTGTGTTTAATTTAATCAGTATAAGTTCATGTTTTTTAAAAACCTTCATAAGTCTGTCAGACAACATCAGTAAACAAACAGCATCATGAACTCAAAGGAACAGACTCAACAGGCTAGGAGTAAAGTGAAGAAGTTAAATTGTATTGGTAGCTTTTAAACAATATTTCAGGGTTTTAAGATGGTATGGAGCAGTATTTAATTGTTATCCTGGAACGGAAATGGTAGAGCAAAATTTAGGGGCAGACTTGGAAATTCAAGCTCGGGATTTTTTTACTCAGAAAACCACATCCCAATAAACACAAACCAATTAACCAGCTAAAATTACTAGTCTAAATAGGTTGTATTTTTTAATTCTAATTCTGTAAAAACATCATAAATCAAGTACAAATTGTTCTAAAAGCATAACCTGATAACTGACTAGGACACTACTTCCTCTGGTTCAAAATATCATGAAAAGATCCTTCCTGCCTAGAACCCAGAACATCATCAATAGCATCTCTGCTCAGAACCATAAACTGTTTGTACCTCTGAGGTCAGAGAATAAACTAACTGTGGAGCAAAGCAGCAAGGCTCCTCCACAGCTTCCTCCATTATGCTATGAGGCTGCTGGACTCAAAATAAACCCCAAGCAAACCTTTACACGACCTCCATTCTTCTCTTCTTAATCTACTGGCTCTAATCCAGGGTTTTACCCTCCTGTCCATCTCTGTTTAATTGGAAATAAATCTGATTTTAACTACAGTGAAAATATGCAAAATATGACATTTGAACAGCTGATTGTATTTGCATCATATTTTTCAGAATTTCTTTTTCTATATAATTTGGACTAGACTTAGTTATGATTTTAATAACCAGTTTACTTTATCGTTCTTAAACACTGTTTTGCCAGAAGTATTTGCTCACCCATCCAAATGATTGGAATCAGGTGTTCAATCACTCCCATGACTGCAGGAGTATAAAATCAAA
>JAUZNJ010031845.1:0-14005 GCA_034780135.1 Jordanella pulchra | reverse complement strand
GCACACGGTACCCGAATCTCTGTACCAAGAAAAATTCCTAGTTTGTGAACTCCTTCACTGACAATGGCAATAAACTTGATTCTGATTCTGATTCTGATGTTTCTTCTTTTTGCGCTCTTTGTATGAACACTATGTAGGCGGTAAGTATCTCTCAGTAAATAAATCTTGTCAGCTGACATCATGATTAACTCTCCACTATTTTTACTTCCAATTATGGGCAATGTCCTTCTTTTCAAAGAAGAGCACATAATTAGACGTTATGAAGTGAGATTAAGGCTAAAAACCATTCGATAAGGACGCATCAATCTGACAATCTGGGTCGATTTCAATACTTGATATCAATATTGTTATCATGGCTGATGACCACTAATATTATAGATCATATGCCTTCTTACCACTTGGACACCATGGAAATCCAAAAACAGGGCTGAAACTACTTCTCTGCTTTAGTTAGACAGCAACAATACCACCCCCCCACCCCCACCCCCCAAAATATATTCTGCCCCTTCAACTCTGAGTTTCTCACTTTAAAAAAAAGGCAAGAAATCTACCCCCCTTATTCTTCCACTATAAGGCAGAGACAACTGGGACATCCTACCCCTTAAAAATGTAGGATTAAGAGCTACTAAAGATGAGAACGGATGAAGTTGGATTAAGTCTCATTAATGATTACATATAACCCTAAAAAGCCCTATTTAGCCATCTAAAACGGCTGTTGGATAAAGAAGCAGTATGGCAGAGACCCAAGTTTTAGTCTTTGGAATGACATTCTTTAATAGCTGTTATGAAAAAAACCTGTTATGAAGTTTTGCATTTGAAGCGACTAATATCTACAGCAGAGTAAACCGGATAAGAAATGGCTCCATCTTTGTATGTAGCAGAAATATTTAACAAACTTGCAGTTTCAAAGCACACATCATATAGTGCCTGCAGAGACCTTAGTAAAACAGACAAAAAGTCTAGTGAAAAGGCACACACACAAAAACAAACAAACATAGAAATTAACATGTAAAAAATTTAAGCTATAGATTTCCTGGAAATGTAATGATAAGCAACTACCATTTCCCTGTCAAGTTACAGTATGTTTAAACAGTAGCTTCCTACAAAAAAGAGTTTTCAGTTTTTAGTGTATTTGTTGTTGTTATATCAAATGAAAAAAAGTAAAATGAAAAAAAACATGCTCCCTTGAAGGATGAACTTAAAGAAAGACAAAGATCTGTCAACCTCACGGTTTCCATTTGTTAAAAATAAACTAAAATCAATCTCAATGTATATGCATTTCATGCAGTCTGTATCATATTGGATCTTTCACACATAAATAAATGGGTAATGTTATCCTCCATTAGTGTGTGTATGCACATAAGCACATTGCTTTTATCTTTGAATCAATCAATTACAGAGATGCACTTCTTCCATTCTCTTATTATTGATTTAGCAACTCCTGTCTGAGTTTCACGCAATATATTTTCAGTTCAGGACCTTGAGGTTCTCTTTTAATTACATTAAGATTAAAACAGTCTTTGATCACATTGCATCTGTTGGGCTGGTAGCTGAAAAGCTGAAACCCAACACCAGTTTGGCAAACTATTGTCATCTGCTTTATTTGATGGGCAGGATAAGATTGATATCTGAGCTGCTTTGTGAATCCGCTACAAAACATATAATATTGAGAAGGCAACATTTATAATATACAGCGAAGATTGCACCGCTTCATTACCAAATAAAGTGTATCTATTTATCAAAACAGATTCAGTTGTGATGGAAACTTGTCTTCAGCCCTTTCAGATAGTTTTCAGAAATTCCCCTCAAACTTCTTCTGCTTTTAAAGCAGCCCAATGTTGGTCAATTGATATTTGTTTTATACTTCATGTTGGGCATCAGCATGCCTCAATGGGCTTAATTCCATTCGATTTTATCCTAAATACCTACATTTTTTAGCCTTACTTAAGCTCTATTTAAATTAGCATCTGAGAGAAATAAAAAATTCTAAGAAATGGTTTGTTTATAGAATTGTATATAAATTCAGATAATACTAAATTAATACTGAGCCAGATAAAAACAGCCATATCTGTCAGAGACTCTTTTTTTTATCAGTAGCTTTAAAGTTAAAAACATTCATTGGAAGTTAAGATGACAGGAGGAACTTTAACTCACCCTGTGGCTTTGCATCATGGAGCAACTTCCGATCTGCAGGTAGAAGAACAAATCTTAGAGTCAGTCATTATTTTAAGAGGGCTAGTTCATACAGTCACGACTTATACATGCATCCCTGCCTAAACACACTACACTTGATGTATGCTGAGTCAAGAGGATGAATAATGAAGATGGATGAAGGTTTTGGTAATGAGCATGATTATAATGATGATCATGATCTCGCCTGCCTTGCCAAAAATGATAAACATTAAATGTATAATGACACAGTCTTTAAGTGTCATGCTAGAGACAGTAATGATCCTGAACTGTCTTTTATTACTTTTTAAACAGATGATGTTACCCACTCTGTGTACAGAGGCCGCCTGTGCAGTTTTCCGCAGCCAAAGGCAACCCATCACAGAGCCGTCCTCCATGCTTGGGCTCAGGAGCCGTGCACTCTCGGCTGCGATGCCTGTCGCAGTCTGAACTACACACAGACCACTCGCTCCACTCCCCCCACCCTCCATCGACTGAGATAAAACACAAAAAGAAAAAAAAATTGCATTAACTCGAAGAACTGAGAAAGCAAAGAAAACCAAACAAAAATACAACTCACACAAATTACATAAACACAAAAAAGCAGTTTTCCCCTCATGAACACAGCTTAAACTTCAAGTTGATTCATTTAAAGTTGTTTGAATCTTTATGGGAAACACTTTTAAATTACCACCACACTACTTACAACAGCTTCTTCCACAGTCTGTCAAAATACTTTTTCAGGCTTCTCAACTTGGAGCACAGAGACCCTGTTTGTGCCATATCTAATCAAATCTCCTTCCCGCCTCCAAATGTTCTTTAAGCTCCATTCCTCCTGCTGATCTCATGAACCATTTTATGTCTCAAGACATAAGAAAGAATCCCTCCCAAGAGTGAGAGAGCAGCTTTCTCTGCCAGCTAGTTTTATAGGATGTGATAGATGTTTTCTTCAAACTTTACAGTGGTTGAAATCGTACATTTGGGCTTTATTAAAAAACCTTTCAGCAAAGCAGATCAAACATTAGTTGTGAAAACTAGACGATGTCTCACCAGTTTTCACAAATAAGGTTGATATGGGTTGTTTTCCTGTTCCTGTGGCCAGTCTCTCTATATTTTCCAGATTTGTTAACTTTAACAGTCGTTCTGATTTTATCGCAAGCCGATGCCACTCATTAAGTCAAGACAGTTAAAGTGAAGTGAGAGAGCTTTCCAAAGATATACTGCCATAATATGCTGAAAAAATACACTTTTTTCGTTTACATCCAGAATTCAAAATATCTCGACTTTATGGACATGCTGAAACTGTGAACTGTTGGACTACCAAACTGGGGCAGTTAGGGAATAGATCTAATAATATTATTTCTGTCATCTTTTTAACCATAAGTCTACCTGTCTGGTAAAAAGCAAAGGTTTACAGCCAACCATGTTTGGACTTTAATATTACATATTCCAGAGTATTACGTCTTAGCTTGCCTTAGGTGTAAACAAATATCCCTTGTTTAGACATGGAAAGGCACAAACTCTGTTTTTATGACACATGTAAAAACATTGTGAGAAGAAACTCCTCAGTTTTATAGTTTAAAAAAACGTAAGATTTCATTTCTCTCCTCGTAAAAAAAAGTCTGCACTACTTAAAGGTAAGAGGTAATCTTAACATGGAAAAAAGAGCCTTTTTGGAATGCATATTCTAATCAACTGACTATAATTATAACCTCTGGCACAAGTATTTGAATTTTGTTCAGCGCCTTTCTCTGGCAAAAATATCAAAAAATGAATGTGTTATCAAAGAAAGTGACTATCAAAATAGACAACAATAAAACAGCCAATAAAAAATTCAACTAAATTATTTTAGAGTTACAGTATAACACTGCCTTGGTGCTGTGGACTCAAAGGCTCTGCCTCTCTTTGGTTCTAACAATGTTGCATGGAAGAAGATTCAGAGTCTGGCTATGTAGCTTTATGTATTTTAAAGTGAGAAGAGTTGGAATAAATCTTAAAATCGAATGGTAGACAACATAAAGAATATAAAATGGGAGCAACTCAGCTTGCCTGCTGGAAAGTATAAGCAGACGGTTAAAGGGGCAAACAGATGATTTATCCAAACAAGTAAACAAGGCAATACAATAATCTAAATGTCACAAATGCATTGATAATTCTTTAAAGATATGTTGAAGAGCTCCTATGTCAAAGACAGGTGTGACATATTCCTTAATTACTCATAGAATTTGAGAAACAGGAACGTAGCAGAGATTTAACATGTGGGTCATGGCCCATAGGAGAGAAAATTACACCAAGACTTCTAAAGCTGGGTGTAGTAGTAAGTCAAAGGGAAAAAATGCATCTGACATATTTTTCAGGAGAAGGTATAACTCTAATCCTACTGTTTATGGTGTTTTCTAGGTAATAGCTTGAAAGCTAATCCCTAATCTTACACTCACTTTATCAGGTTCTCTTTATCAGGTACACCTTGCTACCACAGCATTGGACCCCGTTTTGTCTCAGAACGCCTTTATGGCAGAGATTCAACGAGGTGCTAGAAAGAATCCTCAGAGAGTTTGGTCCATATTAACATGATAGCATCAGGCAGATGCTGCAGATTTTTCGACTGCACATCCATGATGTGAATCTCCTGTTCCACCACATCCCTAAGGTGCTCTGTTGAAATGAGATCTGGGGACTGTGGAGGCCATTTGAATACAGGGAACCCATTGTCACATTCAACGAACCAGACCGAGATGATTTGGGCTTTATTACATGAATGTAGCCATTAGAAGACGGTACCCTCTGGTGATAAAGGGATGGACATGGTCAGCTACAGTACTCAGATAGGCTGTGGCTTGACACAACATACTAAAGGGCACAAAGTGTGCCAAGACAAAATCCCCCACACCACCACCAGTAGCCTGAACCATTGAAAATAAGCAGGATGAATCAATACTTTCATGTGTTCACACCAAATTCTGACCCTGTTCTCTGAATGTTGCAGCAGAACTCGAGACTCTTCAGAAATGGGAATGTTTTTCCAATCTTCCACTGTTTATTTTGGTGAGCCTACAGCAGATGTAGCCTCAGTTTCCTGTCAGTGTGCCACTTGGTGTGGCCTTCAGCAGCTGTAGCCATTCCCCCTCAAGGTCAAATGTATTGTGGTTCAGAGATGTTCTTCTGCATGCCTCGGTTGTAACGAGTGGTTATTTGAAATACTGTTGATGATTAGAAATTGGCAGCCGGTGAATGTAGATAGAGACTGGACTACAGCAGGGAGCCGGTTTAGTTGATGAGGCCTTAACGGCATATGCAGCTGAATATCACCTACATAAAAGGGACAGAAAAGTGAATGATGCCAACTAAAGGGAGCGTATGAAAAGCAATTAATCATGTACCCAGAGGTGACCCCTGTGGAAACCAATAGGTTAGAGATTATCTTAGAGGTGAGCTTGTTTACTATAATTAAAAAAGTCCCCCTCAGATACAGATCATCAGAAAACCAAGTCAGATAGAACCAGAGATACCAGCTAAAACTGTCAGCCTATTTACTAAAATGTTAAAATGTCAAAGGTTACACTGAGATCAAGTAAAATTATCATGGAGGAATTTGCTGCAACAGAAGCCATTAGAAGCTTATTTCAAACCTTCAATGTGACTGTCTCAGTGGGGTGCTGTTTTTAGAAGCCAGATTGGAAAGGGTCGAAAACTCTACAAGTTACATAACAGAGATCTAACATGTCTACAATAACCTTTTCTAATATAGAATAAAAGGCTGATTTTAACTCAGCTCATTATTACTAATAAAACTGACATTAATATTTGGTTTCTTTTGTAGTGGAGATCAGAGCAGTAACTTTTTAGTAACTATTTGAAATGGTGTTCAAAAAAGGATGGAAAGCAACCTTGCTTTAGAGAGCAGTTAATGATTAAAAACAATGAGAGACCACTCCCAAACAAGGTAGAGGCAGGTAATATCTCTGAGAAGCATTGTGAGGGTTTCTCTTTGCAAATATGCTTAGCCAAGTCATTAAGTGACACTGTTGAGAAATAAGTAATTATCCTAGGCAGTGAGGAGAACAAGTATATTTGGCTCTGGTGTCTCATATTTTACTCTTGATTCCACAGACATTCTGTGGGGTTTAGGTCAGGCCAGTTTGCTGCCCAATCATGCACAGTATTACCATTGTCATTAAATCAGATATCAGTAGCTTAAGCAGTGTGATGAGGGACAAAGCCCAGCGGAAAAAAAAAATCTACATCTGCATTATTTTCATAACCATCTACTTTTTATCCCAAAGAGGGACATTGGAATGCCAAGAAAAGTGGCATGACGCTTTGCTTCACAATTCTCACAGGGATGCATTGCCCATTTATAATGCAAGTTTCAATCAAATGTTTTCCCTCCACTCAACTTTTATTTCATGCTTTAAAACAGCTTCTTTGATAGTGACCACTTTCAACTTTCACCATGGCAGCATTAATATATGTATAAAAAACTCTCTTTTGAGGCATGTAACATCATTTTCTATTAAAATAAACAAAATAAACACTCGAAATGTATCAGTCCGTATTAAATTTATACAATAAAAGTGTTTAATGTTTTAAATTAATTTACTAGAAGAGATAAAGTCATTAATGATTTAATTCATTAAGATGCACTTGAAGGAGCTCATCTGGTGGAGCAGTTTAGAACCAGTGAGGCAATTTAAGTGTAACATATTTTCATCTTTTAATTAAAACAGCTTCAAATTCCAATATAAACAGGCAAGTTCAAAGTGGTGGTTGGTTCCCTCGTACCTGAAAGTCTCATAAGCCTTATATTTTTTATAAATATGAACAGAATCATTAAAATGTTTGGAGAATGAAGGACAAGCAACGTGCATTTATTCGTTTAATCTTGTCACTGAAGATCTCAAATTTTTAATCCCCTAAAACTTAAGGAATTCTGATAGCTATTGGTTTATGCAAGCTCCCTTCTGGCCACCTCTTTACAAACTTTCTGTTTGTGTTAATCACCACACTGAAGTTGAGAAATCTATTGTTTCTCTGCTCAAGCAAAAACACTTTAGCTTGACTAAGTTGTGTCAGAGAATAAATAACTCCAGGCAAATGTCAAAGTTGAAAATCAAAAACTGGTTGCAACTGGAGTTTTTAAAAGCAAACTAACAAGTTCTTTCTTCTGATCAAAGCCTTCTACTTTTGTCAGAACCCATAAGCCTAGTTTCTACATTGGTACCAGTGAACATTTGATCTTCTGAATTCACCATGGGCTGCAGGGCATGGTTTCTATGGATTATACTTGTTCCAGTGAGTCACACAGATAGTTGATCGTATGGGGATCTAGAGAGTTTTGAGATTTACAGTCTTTGGATTTTTTGCTGTGTTGCCTGATCCACTTAGGAGGTTGCTCAGCAACAAAGTCTAGGTGTATACCTTTTGTCGAGGTAGCAGCTGCATAATGGAAGAGTCCAAATGATTTAAGCCAGAATATTGAGCTGCAGTAAAAAGAACAAACTAATTCAGCTTCCCTACCAATGATTTTAATATTGTGGCTCATCTGGGAATTAATGCATGAAATTCTAGCTCTTTTACATGTAGACTCTAAGAAGCATAATAGCTAACATTACTCTTACCTGGACACACTGTGTTACAAGTGCTCTTCTGTACTGACATGCCCTCGCAGAAGGCACCACCGTTTAGAGGGGCTGGATTTGTGCAAGTTCGTGACCGTTTCTGCACACCCCGCCCACAGCGCACGTTACATTCAGACCAGTCAGTCCATGAAGACCAGCCTCCATTCACTGAGGGAAACAGAGATTAAAAGAAGAATGCAGTTAAAAGGACGTTTTCTATCTCATGCTAAACATCCATGAGTGCAATACGAGGCTGAGTCATGGGTTTTCTAACACTATGCAGGTTGTTTGACTAATCTGCTAATCTGCTGTCACAGGAAAGGAAGCAATAGTACTGTTCCATTACTATACATCTGTCTAAGACTATTGGCAAGAGTAAGCCTGTCAGAGCCATTCATTAGCATTATGGAAATTAATAATTGATAGTCTTAAGCAACCTTTAGTGAGAAAGAATCTGATGTATTCCAGCTGCAGCTTAATGTCCTTTCTGAATAAATAAGAGTACAAGACGAGAGGTCAGTTAAATAGGCATGAAAGCACTAATCAATGTTTTGCTTCAGTCAAAATTGTGTGATGCAGGCATGACATTATAATTTTACTTTGCATAGGCCCATTAAATGCTGGAAAACATTGTTTGCTTGCCTGCAGCTATACAAAGCGCTTTGAACAAGGTATTTAGTGCAGGCACAAATAAGCTGTAGAGTGTCACTGACCCCACAGTAGCTGCGTTTCAATCATTAATAATAGGGCTCTTGTAAATATTGTGACTATGTCTGCTTGTTAAACACAACTGATCAGTCGCTGTAACCTGCTCTTAAGATTCAAGAGTGTAAAATGATTCTTTTCCAGTTGTTTCTATTCAGCTTTTAGGGCAATTAGACATTAGGTTTTTGTAAAAAGATTTACATCCAATTAACTTTGGTAGTGGTCTGCATATAGCAAATCTATGAACACTTTACATTCATATCTTACCGTAGACTACCACCATAGCTGTGGCACTACGTCTCTTGGCCACAATGTTGCTGGCAACACATGTGTAGTTCCCAGAGTCAGAGAGGCGGGCCTCTGAGATGATTAGATCATGGTCACCTTTTTTACTAATCACGCCTTCATCACCAACATTCAGAGACTCTTCGTTTTTAAGCCATTCCACCTGCAAACAAAAGAGCAAGACAGATTTATCCTTTTAGGTGAATAGAAATTATGAGAGGCAGCAGACTATCTTTCTTTAGTGCTACAACACCTCTGATCTTAGCAACTTTTCTATGAACTGATGAAACACTGCCACACTGGGATTTTCAAACGTGACCCTCCTTAAGAGGATTATAATGAGATAAGAATGCCTCATGCCTTCTCTTTTATCCTAGATTATGATTGAAAAAGAAAAGTGTGGTGTAAGTGCGCCATTTTATTTATATTTTGAGGCACTACTTTCTTTCCTGCCACTGCATCAAGCTCCAGCCGCACTCACGATAAGATGTGTAAGAATCTTCAAAATAGATTAATCTTCATCTGCGGCAGCGATAAAGCGACACTAAGCATTAGCTTTTGAGTACATTTCTACATTTATAAACAAAATGAAAGGTAACTCTAACAATTTTAATAAATAAACAATAGATTTTGAAGAATTTGTACTGTTTTCTAAGTTGACCAGAGTTTCTAGAAACTTCTTTTTATTGATTCAAACTTTCTGTGTCCATAGGGTATACATACAAAACAAAAGGGAGGCCCACTTCTTTCAGTCACTAGGATGAATGTGATGCAGGTTTATCTTACCACAGTGCACACTGAGCAGGATGATAAATGGATGGTTATAATATCTTTAAAGCTCTGCAATAGAGAACAGCATCTTGGCACAACCTCTTCTGAAAAACAAGAATTACATGAAATTAATGGCATTATCAGTAATCCAACCTTTAGGTGTTTTCTTTGGTGTAGTCGGCTGCCTACTGAGCTGTGATGTGGAGCGGGATCCCCGGCTAATCATACCCATAATGTTGGCCAGGCAGTTGGTCATTATAAAACTTAATCTGTGTAGTCAGTTGATCAAGAATATGATTTTAGTTAAATATAGTTTTAGAGTTATTTAGTTCCTCTGATAGGCCAGTCTGGCTGCTAGTCTAGCTAGGCTAATTCTTCATTTACACTAAATGTGCTTTGAGCAGCAAAAGAAGCCTCTACTGCTTCATCTTTGATGCTTGTCCACATTAAGGTTAGAGGCATTGCAGATACCTGCACATCAGCAAAGTGTGTAGGATCATTGAACCCACAGTGTGTGGGTTCATTGGCACTTGCATCTGGATTCACCAGATACTTCAGAGGCATTTAATTTGTGGAGAGTTTCAATGTCTTCTCCAAGGGCTGCAGGCTGACGAGGGTCGCTTCCACAGCTATTTTTGTCTCACCAATGCCCAGTCTGACAACCTGCATCGGTGCCCTCAAATCTTACCAGAACATCACTCACAGGGGAGCCCTCTGATTGGTTGTTGCGGCGTGTAGAGCACCAAAAGAGCAGTTTCCAACCTAAGTGTTGGCTTCTCGTGAAGCGGACGACGCAAACGTTTAAATGCTTATAACGCGCTGCTTGAAATGTGCTGCAGGACCTTTTAATCCATCTTGTGTTTCAACTTTTGATGCAAACTTCTACTCACCTAGACTTTCTACGTTCCTTCAGTTCAGCATGAATGTATCATAAAAGCAGGTTGCAGCATTAGGAATCCCAAGAGAGAAACCCGTCAAAACCCTATCAAGGGCTCAGGTATTTCCCGCTACCTGGATTCATCTGTAGTGACTGAAAGTGAATTTAAAGCGTTCTTAAGGTATTTTGATAAAACAGTGAGTACCGGAATCTAAAATAAAAAGATTTTACAAAAAGTTTTTAAATTGCAGATTAATGAAGGAATCAAATTTAAACTGCTTTGCCAGAGTTTAAAAATATATATTTGGAGACTGGCTTTTCTAATATAGAATATTAATGATAGGAGTTGAAAGGCAGCTCCAGACGAGCATTTAATGTGGGGATGTCAAGAGTACGCTTCTGTTCCAATTGACACAGATTTGCTCTGTGTGCTCCCTTTCTCTGTGAGATTATACTTTCTGTGTTGTTTTTAAGAACATACTTGGCCATAAGTGCATTCTTGTGAATTGTGAAAAGGCCCTAATCTGTTTCGCTTATTTCAGACACAAAATCCTTGCATGTGCTTAGTTAGTTAATCACTATTGCACAGGCTATCAGGTTGGAATATTTTTGGAACAAACCTTCAGTGGATCAATGCCAAATGTTCTCAAGCTTGTAAAAAGAAGTTTTGCAAAATACTGGTAGCAGGGCTACAAACAACTGTGTAATATGTGATTTTGTAACTGCTTGATGACTTAAAAAGAAATTCATTTGCAGTGTTGCAAGAGAAGTTATGTCAGAGTGGAAGCATGCTAGACCAGAAACATGAACTGATCCTGAGTTCGGTTTAGGATTATTTGCACGGTTTAAGGTTGATTACACTAAAAATGAGCTATTACACAATTGCTGTACACTGCATTGAAATGAAGTAGCAAATAGTGTGACAGCATCTAAGTGTGACATACCCTGTCACAATGATTTTAGTTTCCTCTGTAAATTAAAAATTATATGTGTTTTACATATTCTACTTATCTTTTATTCAGTAAAATAACTGCTTACTACTTGGTAAATCAAAACAAATAAATTTAGTAATGTGAAGAAAAACATTTTTTATTTATTTAGTCAGCATCTAATACAGCTGGTACAATGCATTGTTATAATTACTTTATCTTTAACTCGGCATATCGTAGAAAAATATTTAGTCTTTCAAGTTATGGAAAGATCCTCTTGATAGAAGAGAAAACTCAGATTTTATCAATCAATCATTCGTTGATTAATAACATCAATCAACTTAATTTACTAATGTATAACTCACACCCCTAATACAATTCTTCTAAAGGTCTGTTAACAGGCTAATTTTGAAACATAAAGCTCAGCTATATTCCAACAACACATCAATTGAAAATATTTTAATAGAATAAAATATAAGCAAGGATGCAATAGCATCAAATTCTCAAAGAGAATATCACACACTGCTACAGAAAGAAAGAAAAAAAATGGTATAGGCATGTTTACCACTTTGTTGCATCACTTCTGTAAGTTTTAAGAAGTGAGGAGACTCGCTGCCTGCCGTGTTAAAAGCAAAATGTTTGTCCATTCAAGTTTGTTTTGAGACTTGAGCTCTGCGGCCTTTGAGGGCCTCCTTTGTGAAAACTTTGTTGAATGTTGCACCAAATCTTTTCAGCTTATGCCAAGTACAGACTGCAAAGACTAGCTTTATTTAGCTGAACTGAGAAGGGAGCTGTGCAGTTGCTCCGTATGCAGATTTTGCCTTGACGTGGTTTTGGAGAAATAAACATTGTTCTGCCTGAAAAAAGTTGTAGTTTTGACAACAGCATATATAGCTGCGTATGTCATTTAGCATTAATTGTGCCTGAAAGATAGACATCTTATATTCTGATGCACCCAGCCAATCAAATATATGCTGAAAGAAAACCCAGGATTTTGCTAGTTTGCAAAAGCTTCAATACCTAAGATCCAGCAGAAAGAATAAAAATAATTTGTTTTCTGAATTTTTTTTTCTTTTCCATCTTTGCACGACATATTTCAAACTTGTATTTCTGCATCTTTGGTTCCACTGTGTTTTACTAATAAGTAGTTTTCAGAGTTTTTCCAGACCCCAAATAATTTTCACCACAGGAGGTCTTTATGGCTGAATACTTGGAGATTGCAGCCATTCACTGCTGATTTTCTCCTCATTTTATTTTTTTGCTTGTCAAAATGACAAAATCCCAAAAGTTGTTACAGATTTACTTTGAAAAAAATATTCCTAAAATTTTGAGCAATTATAGTTTTTGACAGCACGGTAACCTCCTTCTTGTTTTTGCCTCTGAAGGACTAATTGGAATGTGCTTTCAGCTCCAAATCATCGTGACTTGTTGATGATTAATGTTCCACCGGCTGTTTTACACAAATTTTCTATAATTTTGTTGTCACTGTTCCAGTTCTTTTCTGAAATGTTCCATTGGCGTCAAGTCCAAAATGACCCCATGTAAAATAATTCTGTTTTTCATCCATTTATCTACTTTTAAATCAGTCTTACTACTCTGGTTCACACTATTTATCAAACTAGATATGGTTGACTTAAATATTTAGGCTGCAATAATATTCTAGTTTATTATTCACTTTAAACAAAATCGCACCAACTGTCATACACCTCATATTGTCAGGGACACTTTACCAAAATAACCCAACAAATTAGGCGATATACTGTGTAAGCGTGGTGATCATGTTTTACTTCTTATTTCTAACCAATATTGTCAATAATCTTACTCTTCTTGTTTAAATTTAACATCAATCAAATTAGGTTTCTTTCACCATTTACTTTTAATCTATAGATCTCTAAAAATTTTTTTTATTTTGTTGCTTTTAGCCACAATTACATTTTTTGGATCATTAAATGAATCATAATATCAGCTTATTGTATTCAAAGTAAAAATAAAATTCAGTTTTTAATTTGAAAATGTAATTTACTAGGGGAAAAGAAAAGATCAAAAAAACAATATACATCTATGTAAAACAGTTGGTATTTAAGAAATGGGACAGTACTTGTTTTATTAATTGTTTTAACTTGAAATAATGTTTTTATTCTGAATATAAGCAGGTTTCTTTTTGTTTAAACACTAACAGGAAAAGGTAATTACTTATTCTGTTAGGGTCGTGGTGAGGCTGAAACTTATCTCCGGCAGTCTATGGGCTAAGAGGAGGAGTACACCCGGGACAAGTCGCCAAAAGGCAACATGGAGACACACAACCATGCATACAATACAATACAATACAATACAATACAATCACTCACACCTCAGGACAATTTAGGGATGCCATTTAACCCAACAGTCTTGTTTTTGGACTGTGGAAGGAAGCGTGAGTGCCAGGAGAGCATGCACAGGGAGAACGCGCAAACTCCATGCAGTAAGACCCTTGACGGGAAATCAATCCCAAGACTTTTTTGCTGCAAGGCAACAGTGCTCCAAACTGCACCACCGTGCAGCCCTTAATTTAAAGTAATTCTGTCACTTAAATTTGAAATACAGTCCTGCTCACCATTATTGGCACCCCTTCATGTTTTGCATAGCTGAGTGAATATCTTCAGAAATAAATG
>JAUZNJ010031844.1:0-14006 GCA_034780135.1 Jordanella pulchra | reverse complement strand
TATCTATCTATCTATCTATCTATCTATCTATCTATCTATCTATCTATCTATCTATCTATCTATCGATATAGATATATGATAACACTAGTGTAATCCAGTGTGGATGATATTACCAAAGTGGAACATCAAAACAGTCCTTTTACTAAGAATGTAACTTTATTTCATATAGCTATTTAAACTGCTGATTCATTATTTAGATATAGGTCTATGACACTTTACACTGAGAATTGTGATAGGTCCACATGAAACATGTTTCATAATATAGGACTTTTAAGGACATTAGTTCTAATAGAACTCTAAGGCAGAATGAAAAGACTCATGAAATAACTTTTAGATAAAAAGCTGTTCTTTGTTGCTGTTTTTGTTTGTCTTATTGTTTTTTTTCTTATTGCATTGGTTTTGTTTTTGAAACTTATCAATCACAGATACACAAACTTCATGGTGGTTTAATTCTGTGTTACAGAATGTACAGAAATAAGTTACACATGCTCCAATTTATAACAATAAAAAAAGCGTACATATAATCATTACTTACTGACAACAATTGAATTTGATAACATAATTCATACTTGATATAACCTGTAGAATAATAAGAATGATAATACTAATAAATAGTTATAGAATGAATAGAAAGAATAGTCATAATATCATCTTATTTTATTAGTCCTGGATTAACAACAGTACTAGCATGTTACAGCCTATTTTGAAGACCTGTGTATCATCACACAGCATCATGCTTTGGATGAGCTTGATGACTAGTCAATAAATCCTTGGAGATTCTAGTCTTTTAAAGACTTCCAGGTCTACTAAACCTACTTACTAACAAACTTGAGGGGTATAAAAAAAGATGTTCTTACTTTAAAAGTATTGTCTTATTCAGAAAAAAAAAGGTTTACAAAGGGAATATGTATTGTACAGCAGATTTACAACCAGCTCTTGTTGAAAGAGGCATTTTGTTCTTGTTTTTTTGTTTCTTTGCTTTAAGACACTACACTGAATTAGTTTAGTTTCTATGAGCATTCATAGCATTATCTTGCACATACCACATGAAAGTAAAATGTTATCACAAGTGAAAAAAGCTATTTTCTTTTTAAGCTGAAGGGACTAACATGAACCAATGGAACTGACATTATAAGAAAGGCTTTTGATACTATCTTATCCTTCCTTATTATGTCTGAGTAGAGGATTAGGGAAGTCTTATTAGTCTGTTGTACAGCTAAAACTGCTGGTCAATGAAAAAGGAGCAAGCTCTTTTTTTGTGTTTTAACTGAAAACCACTATCTCAACAACATAAGCCAAACATTCGGTATAAGCCAGCAGTTTTTTTGAGAGTATTCACAGAACTCGTTTTCTTAAAAGACAATTACTATACCAGTTTAATTCACCGCTTTTATCTTTCTGCAAAATTCAGTCTCTTCTTTTGTTTCCCTGGTCTTTATTCCTTTAAGTCACAAAAGTACAAAAGAACTCTGTTCAAAAGCCTTTTCTGATAAGGACAAAAATTATTAAGATTTACCCACAGTACATTCTATATATATTTCAAGACAAGACAACTTCATTTTAGAATCACAGCAGCTTAACAAAGGCATCCTAATGAGCTTTTAATGTTTCTTAATGACCCATTGCAAGTCATTGTGCAACTTTGATTATTTTCCTTCTTCCAGACCATTTGAGCCGGGACTGTCAGATTAGGTCGCTTTTGTGGTCAATGACGCTAGCACACATCCCCTACTTACAGGTTTATGGTCATCTCCTTCAGTAACTACCGTATAAACTTAAAGCCATTGTCTTTAAGGTGTGGTAAAAAAAAGGCAGGGTTCTATAAATATTCTCCAAAGTGTGCTAAATGATGAAGCATAGCATAATCACTTAGCAACAACAAAAGGAATCATGTTGACGCATTAACATGATCTGAAGTAGGAACTTTAGTTGGGATTATGATTGATTTTTGTACACAAGTGAGCTGGTTTTCAGGCCATTAACAGATTTTCTTCCACCCCCTGCGATTAGCAAAAGCACTTTCCGCGCCCACACTGAATTCAGCTGGGGCCAGCTATGTTGCTGTGTGCACGATCTTGCTGCCTATTCAGAAGATGTGTGTGTTTCTGTGTTTTCATGGCCCCAGAATAGCCAGTCTCTCCCAGGAATACAAACTGACACATACAGAGAGGAGAAATAGACAAGTCAGCCACCGTTAATGTGCTATATTTTGTCTCACTGAAGAGTGCCACACACACATATTGTGAGCACTTTCTCCGTTCAGCTCTAGTGGCTGCATATGTGTGTGTTTATAGTGTAGGTGACAGCGAACATTCAGTGGTTTCAATGTCTAAAAAAGGGCCAGTGAGGCAAAAAGTCTAATTGAAAAAGTTTTATTAAAAGCCAGAGTGAAATGTAATGAAATAGTCATTATATAAAACTAAAATCGAATATTCTCTGTGAATATCAATAATAAACAGCATACATGGTGGTGGTGAAGTTTACACTATAACATTCACTTTCTCTCATATTCAAACACTGGTACAAAAATAGACAGTTGACTTTGGGTTAAATGCCTTGCCGAGGGGTACATGGTAACGTGGCAATAGAAATTTTGAATCGAACCTTAGGTTTTCGACTACAAAACTAGCTTCTCGTTCCTCTAAGCAATTGTCACCCGAATGCCTTTACATTTTGTATTCAGTGGTGCTTATCGAAGGAGCATTTATGAATTTGTTGTTATTTGTGGATATAAGTAGCCATTGTGTGCAAATAGATGACAAATTAAAAGCAAAAATCATTACTTGGTAAATTCTAAAAAAAAGAAAAAAAAAATTCTTTAGTTTCCTTGATTGTGTGTGGTCCCTGTGTGGCACTTCTGTTTTTTTCTTGTTGTTTGAGGTGTGGTAAAGAAAACTGTGTTGTGAACTTGTCCCTCAGCATAAGATTGGTCCTCACTCAAATCTGGGATTCCATCTGGTTAAATCATTCTGAGCAAACAATTAATACCAATGGAGAGGCTGTTGAGTGGTTGAGCAGAAATCCATCCTCTTCGCCTCTTACACATTTTTCACTTGTTTCCTGCATATTTTTTTGCAAATATCTTCTCCATTTTGGTCTCCAGTGTGCAGTTATGCATGCATATCATATATATTTAAAATTCTTCTGTTTGAAAGTTTTTCAAACCACACTTTTTTTGTTTTGCAGCCATAAAGAGTGACAGACATCCATAGCATGTCCTTATATAGCAGTTCTTTCCTGCTTTTAAGGGTATGATTCAAAACATTCCTTTTTCTTTCAGAAAAGTGACCTTTATAAGTAGGAGCCCACTTTAGGGACAATGGTAATGTTGATTGTAATATAATTATGTTTTTGTTGTTTTTTAACCATATCTCTAGGTTTCTTAGCTCTAGGAAGTAATATTGAATCTTGAAAATTTACATTAAGGATGTAATTTGCACTGGACAGATGCCAGGCTATGTGGCGAAAAAAGAGTTTGAATATATTGCTTTTGGACACATTTTTTGAATTAAACGCAACTATGAGCCAGCCAGGTTTTTGGTTAACTAATCTTCTCCCTGCCACTCATAGAAACCTAGTGGCAGTAAAGGCTAATTCTGCCTGTCACAAGGGTGAGGGACTCAGTGGCCCAATGCTTCCCCAGGCCATCCCTCGTTACACGAAGAAAGAATTTTTTATCAATGACAGGGACTCCCTCCTCAGAGGTCACACAAAAAATTAAAAGGCAGAACCTGAATCTATTCTCCCAGAAGAGAAAAGAAACTCTTATTTTCTTATTCATCTTCTTGTCTGTTTTAAAAATTAAAATCGGGTCTTGCTATTTTTTACGCCCATGTACATCACCGTGACATCTAGCTCAAGGGATCCGCCTGTTATGTCTTAGGAATCCTTCTGTTCCCTCACACATAAATCAAACTGACATGTGGCTTTGCACACTCTCGACTCTCATTTCTTGAGGTCTCTGCTATGCACCTTAATTGGATTTTGTGTTTGTTTTTTACCAAGGCTCACAACATGTGCGAGTGTGCACATGTTGGTCGGTCTGAGAGTCTACACTGAAGATATGATGTCTGGTGTGTTCCCTGTTTGTTTGTTGTTTTTTTGTTTGTTTGTTTTTATAGTTCTCTTTGACTGGCGTTGCTGTCAATTAGCACTGGATGGTTTTTCAATTATTGCCATGTTTATTCTTGTATGTAAAATATATCACCTGGCAGCAAAATGCTTAAAAGAAGGGGTGAAAATTTAGCATTGCATTGAAGTTTTGTTTGGATTCCCTGAGTGGTTTTTAAATTGCTTCAGGTTGACAAAGCTTTCAATGTTTGCTTCCTGTTAATGGTTTATTGGGAGTTTTACACGGCTTCACTCTGTCTCTACAGGAGGCTGAATGGCACTGTGATGAGTTCACCAAGGGAGCCTGCTTCAGCCGAGGAAAATCCGAGGTGAGTTTACTTGAACATATCGCTTTACTAAACACATGCCACTATGATGAGAAGAAAAAGCTTTTGTCGTTTGAATAAAGACTCTAGGTGTATCATAAACAATGTAGTGGATAACCTTGGCTCCGCTGTATCTTTAGAGCCAACAAGAGAGAGAGGTTAAAGAGCTGCCATTCTGTTCCTTGATATGATACTATAAAAAAGGAAATGTTATTTCAAAGATATTAATTTAATACACTAGTTATAAAACAGATTTTTAATGTGTTTATTAATGTTAGATATAATCCAAATGTAATATTGTTGAATTTGCTCAATCTTTCCCCTTCATTCTGTCTCTACTTACATTTCTATTTCAAAAGATGGCATGTTTATCCCGCAATGGCCAGCATAACCACAACAACTGAGTTGCAACAACTATTAGTTAAGGAATAGCATGCCATCAAACAGCAGCGTGGAACTAAGTTATCAGCATTAGGAAGAAATGCTGGGCGGTTAGAGTTGTGTACTGAGGACCTTGTTTTTTTTTTGTGAATAAATAATTAATATGTGCAGTATTTTATCCTCAAATCACAATCATCAAATTCAATCAATGACACTAAACAAGATTTAATAGCAAAAAATAAAAGCAAAACTCTAAATTCTGCTGCTAAACGCCCAGTTGTATTTTCGTTACATGTAATAATTATATAGGCTTTTCAAAAAAATATAAGATTTATTAGCCAAGAAGAAAAAAAAGATAATCTATCATGATAAACTCCCTTCATTTCTTTCTGCTACACTGATGTATATGATTTTGATGATTAAATGATCAAAAGCTGTTGTTTAAAAAGTTCTTTCTCCACCACAGAACTTCTTAACTTATCAAGATTTTTTGTGGTTATGAAGGTTTGTAGATTACATGGTTATTCTATAAAACCTGCTCAGAAAAACCAGACTTGAACATCCTATTCTGCTTCAACCTGGGGACATGTTAAGCCACAATTATTGAGTTTCACCCGAGGGACTAAATATCGCAGTTAACAAAATTAACATTTTTCTCCCATATTTTACTTTTCTGTAGTAAAACCAGCAGTGAAATACACACCTTACAGCAGGTTAAAAATAGGTACTAAAATCTCTTTTAATATGGTGATATATATTTAGGCAAGTAAAATCTGGGCCAAGTTGTAACTAATTTATGCTAAATGAATTGTGGGTTTCTTGTAAAACTTCTGGTGTGAACGTTGGAATTGCATTTGACAGAACTTTGTTGCCATAAATTTGGACAAACAAGGAAACAAAGAACAGTATTTAAACATCCCTACAAACAATAAATAATAATAAATAAATAATAAATAAAAAATAAATATTTAAAACAAGTGTATAGATTAAAACTATGAATTGCCTTAAGTTTTTAGATGTTTTTTGTTATAAAAGATAACAAGTAATATTAATGAACAAATTTGCGGTATGCACTTTTGATATGTATTGTAAAAATTTCGGCATACTGCCCTTGCATTTGGAGGCCTCTTCTCAACTTGGTCTCAGCCTCATAAAGTCCCGGTCTTCTCTTGGTCTGGATACACTCTGGTCTTGGTATCATGTTAGATGGTCTTGCCTAAAACATTGGTGTGATTAGGTTTAGATCATATAGCAAGAGAGCAAAGAATAAAGAAACAGTTGTGGGAATGTATGGAGTTGGATATTTCCACCGAAATGAAGCCAAATATTCCTTTAATTATTGTAAAGATTAGCCCTGAAGTTTTGAATAAGACTCCAGCTTCAGTGTCATCTTCTCTAAAAACTGAAAAAGCAATATTCTCCTGAAGTACTTAAACTATATACAAAACAGGAGTCTTACAATTTTATGTAAATAGAAAATGCAATAAAAAAAAGCACAGCTACTAAATTATTTAATTTCTTTCTTTTAATTTTTATGTCAAACACTCATACAGTCACTGCTACCCATATAAAAAAACAACACTTATTTTTCTTATTTTTTCCTCTTATAAATGTTTTAACGATGAATCCATTCCTCTTCATTCTTTTGAAATAAAAACCCTCAGAAAACCTCCAGCCTTCTAACAGGAGCTTAGAACTCCTGTCTTGCTGAGCACCTTCTTGAATTGTTGGCTCACATTAAGTACTGTAATATTAAAATTAAATATATCAACACTTGAAAACAACTTGGGTCTCTTTATGAACTCTTAACATACAGACACTCAGGAAGTGACAGTCTAGCTTTTAAGCACTGTTAAATCAACTTGCTATATAGTAAAAGATTCCCCAACTATACTTAAACCTTTATTTATAGATTGTTGAGCAATGGGAGTTTCTATTGTTTTAGTTCACAGTCTATATTTTTACATGTGGTTAGCTGGCATAGCTTTTTATATAAAGCAGATGTCTTTGTGAGCTGAGCTTGACTTGTAGGTGAACTGCTCAGCCTTGATTTCTATGTGCGTGTGCCACTGTGTATTTATCCTCCAGTGAAAGGTGGTCAGGGACCCATAATAGGCATGCACAGGCTGCCCAGCACATGATCACTGAAGTGAATTACAGACCAAAGCTACCTCGGTCCTTGGGAGTTGCTGCAGTCTGGCATAGCAGTATTGTTTAGCTCTGTTTTCTTCTGAGGATCAGTTGCTGTGATGTACACTAAGAATAGCTTTAGAAGCTTATTTTTCTTTCGCTCCAGCAGTTGACAGGGCTTTCTGTGGTTTATTACCTACCTCAATGCACAGCAATATACCTTAGCTTAAGCTATTACACAGATACCATCCCTGTGCTTTTGAGAGAATTTACTGGTGATTGTATGTTTTTTTTTTTTTTTTTTTCAAACACTAAAATCCGCTCCTCTGTTCTGTGTTTGATTTATTTAAGCTACAACAAGAAAGGAGAGTTAAATCACCTTGATTGCTTCCAACCAAGCACAAACACTTTTGCATTACAGTACAGGTGTGGAAATATGTCGGAAAGCTGTCATTATAAAGGCAAGCTGCAAAGTTGGCAAAATGTTAATGTATTTATTGCAATTAGTTGAAGGAAAGTGTGGGAAAGAATTTAAATATGTAGATCTTTTTTTTTTCAACTCGGTACACCCACACTTGCTTACACAAGTTTATAAAACACAGCAAGCTGCATAAACATTATCAGTGCAGAGGCATATTAATTGATTTAAATATTATTAAAAAGTTAAGCAGTTTTAGTAAGTTTATTCAAATAATGAACCATGTTTATTATGTGCCAATTATTTCTGTTTTCTTACAATAACTTATCTAAAATAATAAAAAACTAAGCTTAAGAATAATACAAAAAAAACATTGGTATTTTAATCAGGAATTGTTGGATTAATTAAAACTATATTAAAGGAGTCATCAACTGGGATTTCACATATACAGTCCTTCCTAAATTGTCTTTTTTAATCATTACTGAGAGAAGAATTTATTAAATAGAGCTCATTTAAACCCCCTTTTTAACCCTTTTCTTTTTTTTTTTGCAAGCAGACACACGAGTGTTTGAAAGATTGTCTGCCAGTTAATGCTAATAAGGCGTGTGTTGATTGGTTGCAGGAAGACTTGAGCTCTTATGGGGCTGGCCCAGTTTTACATGCATTGATACGCTCCAAAACAATAGTAAAATCTCAGCAAAGGTGAACACATTTAGAGTTGAGCCTAACCTGACTGAAAACTCATGTTTGAGCCAGAGTTGAAAGACACAGTAGAATAGAGGTCCATTGTCCTAACACATGCGCACACACAGAAAAGTATGTAGACCAGTTTAAAACACTTAGCAGAGCAACGAAGAAATCGAAACACTAAAGAAATCTTTATATTACATGAAGATGTAGTGTTAGCAACATTACCAGTTTTCCATGGTTTATTTACCATTGTTTACTGGCAACTTGCAAAATAAATAAAAAGGTAAACAACATTTAGTGACGGCACTACAATTGAGTCCCTGGTTATTGGAATCAACGCCTTTTTTCACACATAGGTTTGATGCAATCTTCATCTGGTCTTGTCCCACTTTAGTGAAACATTTTAGTGAAAAAAGATGTCAAAGATGAACTTTATCCATTGCTCCCTGGTAGTTTGGTCAACAGGCAAAATAAAAATCTGATCTTGTTTGTGTTGGCAACCAATGACAGAGCATTTTTATAAAAGACAAACGTTTGGACATCTTTACTTTTGACACAACTCAGTAGAAATGGCAGTGGCTTGAATTCAAAAACTTCAGCTGGTTTAAAGGAGACGGGCGTGACTTATGCTACCTTCCTGACAAAACCAAAACCTTATGTTTTAAAGAGTGTGCTCGTGTGGGCTTTTCTAGTATAAACAGAGCGTATAAGAAAAAACAAAGCCCCTTTCATATTCTGGATTATCCAAAAGGCTTTAAATGATGCCCAACTCCAAGACACTCATTTTAACTTTAAAAGCCACATTTCGAGGGGGATGAGTTCTTTAATGTACTTCATAATTAAATCATTTCTCATTTAGTGTATGAATTATTGCATCAATTATGTGTGACATGAAGGTGATTAGCCTATGTCACTAGTAAGTGGAAGGAGAAGTCCCAGGCTTATGTAAAAGCAGCCTTAGCTTGTCTAAATTGTTGGTTCTTATTGCACTGGTTTTATTCCTGTCAAGCTTTAGATCAGGCCAGAGATGCTTACTTTGGTCTTTAAAGCAGCACCCGATACTTTTGGACTTGTGGGATTTGTTCAATTGGTTGTGCTGGAAAATGGAAAGAGCATCTTGATAAAGCTTGCCCTGACTTTATAAAACACAATAAACCAGCACTAGCAGCAGAAGACCCAAACCATCGCTGCCTATGGGATCTTTATACAGAAACAAGTGATTGTGCCTCTCCTGACTCTGAGACATTGATTTCCCAATAAAGTGCCACATTTTCTTTATCATCATCTTTTTATGTAATTGAGAAAAAAACAAACGTCAATAAAAAAATTACCCGTTCATCTTAAAAGAAAACTTCAAAACTACAATAAATAAAACTTATTTCTCTCCTTTAGCATCTGAAATTGCCACTTAACCTCAGGAGTGTCTTATTACAGGATTTTGACAGTTGTACTGTTTGATTTTCTTGGATATCTCTGTATGGTTTCATGACTTCAGCTGCAGTCGACACCTTGCCAGATTTTTAAATGGGATTAGCTTGAAAATCTTCTTAAACCTTTTTCTTGTGCTAACTTCATCCTTCCCCTCAACTTTCCAAATAAAAAGCTTGTATACAGCACTCTGTAAGTTAAGATCTTCTTTAGCATTGTTCTTTTTTTATCAGCTGGGCTTCCTCGCATAGATAACTTTTTATAATTATTTTTTATTCTTAAAATTACATCCCACTAAATAATCAAAATTAATACTAAAACATATGTTTACTTAATGGATGTAGTGTGGATTTACTTCTTGAGCTGAATTACTAAGATAAATTAGCTTTTTATTGTATTGTGATTATTTAACATTCACTTGTGTGCAAGAACCCAATACAAATGTAGAGCTAATAAACAAAGATCTGTTTAAAAAAAATATTGAGCCACTGTAAAAAGGCCTACTTTGCTGTGCTGAGGGGATGGAAAAGTTGTTTTAGGTATCAGTTCGAGTACTTGTGAGAAATAAAATGTCTTCCTTCTTCTCTGACAGCCTCCTGTTCTTAAACTGATCCCTGAGATTCTAGGAAGGGAGGATGAGGGCTTCTCTGGTGGCTCAAACAATAGCAGATTTACAAGGGTTTAAACTTTTACAAGAGGCCCTTACCTACAGCCAAGGCCACTTTCAGATTGAGGGGACCCTACAGGGTTATTATTTTGTCTTGTGACAAAAAGAATTGCCACTTCATGCCACCTTTACATTTACTACAGGTTGACTTTTATTGAAGGAAACAGCCTGCAAGCCTCTTTGAATGTCTGACCTTTGTGTTGAACGTTCATGAAATTGAGTAAAGATCTGTAATCCAACCAATCATTCACCCTTTCAGTTCTGCTCAAGAGTTTTTAGTAGTTTTGGTTGAAACTTAGGGTGAAATTGCCACAAGAGTAAGGAGCCAAGAAAAGGCAGATGAGCATGCACTTTATCCTGATTTAGAGAAAAGTGGTTTGAGTTGATTGGGATAGCTAAGGAGAAAAAACGACTGAATGAAGTGTATGAGACAAAACATTTTCTTTCTACTTTCTGACCAGTGGACAAAGCCGAGGCAATTTGCTAAACTGATTTTGAATGGCTTTCTCCAACACCTGTTGCATTTATCTGCTCTCTGCTACTTTGAGATCCTTCTTCAGTCCTGATTCCCACTGAATTAGGATGTGACATGGCTCAGTCATGTAGGCATTAGCCTTGATTTGACTCTGTGTAAGTTGGCCACGTTTCAGAGCAGCCCTCCTGTTGATGCAGGTGCTTTTCTCATTTATTGGCATAAAGTGCAATTTGACGCCTTCTGCCTAATACTGATGCTTGCCAGTGGATAAATGAAGAAACTTTTACTAACTGGTATATATGTTTTTTTTCCCTGTGTGTTTCTGCAGGAGGAGTGCCAGAACTACATTAGGGTGCTACTGGTTAATGGGAACAGGCTGTTTACGTGTGGAACTAATGCATTTACCCCCATCTGCACCAACCGTACGGTATGAGCAACACAACAGGCACAATGCTCTTTTAGAGCCAACAGCTTGAAATCTAAGTCAGCTTTAATTCATATATAGTATCTCCCAATTTGACAGAAAATATGTGTTTTAACCTAGGTGTTCTCTAAACATAAAAAACACAACACTTTGATGATAAACTGCAGTTTTTAACAGTTTCATACAAAGTGTAGATTTAATGTTCGTTTGAAATGTCAATATTTTAATCCTGCATGCATCTCGTCCAACACAAACAAGCTTGTTTATTAGGCTGGTATTTTTTTGGGCATAAAAACAAGTGTGACCTCAACTCTGTATACATATGAATACATACACAAGGAATGTCACTGGTGGTTTCTGTGATGGTATCCACAGATCAAGAAAATAATCATATACTTGTTCATTCTTTTGAGAATTTCAATCTTAACTGGTCAGAAGTTTGTTTGTACCTTATTGAACAGACCTTTTATATAAACTTAAATATGCCTGCCTCCAAATGCCTTTTATACATAAAAAAAGAATTACACTAATTAAAAAATTTTCAAGCAGGATTAATGTTATAATGTGGTTAAATTTCAGAGAATCTATGTAAAGTACACATAGATATAAGCATTAAATTATATTAAAAAAATGAGCTACTGATTAATCCGTGTGGCCTCTTTAATAAAAATGTACCTAAAATTAACACTTCACCTTCAAAAGGCTTAAGTATTAATAGTGCAATAAACAGGTCTATAAATCTGTAGTTCATATGAAAGGTTTTTTCACTTAATTACTGGTAATAATGAGCTTTAGATTACTAATCAAAGTGAAGGTCTGTATCTAAAGTCACCATGGTAACCAGCTGATGTAAAACCCCAAAAACATGTGAGGCGTCGACTTAGATATCTATCCTAGTATTAGGGTACAGGGGTATTTAAAAACTCTTTCGTTGTTTCCTTGAATAACAGTAGAGTAGATGTCAGCTTTGTAACATTGTGCTTTTTAGCCAAAGAAACAAAAAGCACAGGAGTCTCATAATTGTAGTTCTTCACACTGGTTGTGTTATCAAAGCTGTAGATAGTCCATCCTGTCATCTAAGGAAAGATGGTTATAAGAAAAAGTTATGATTAACTGCTTTCATTTTGTTTTTATTTCCTTTTATGAGTTTTATTCCAGTTACCATAAGCTTGGTCATCTGGCCACTACCAGTTTATTATTTAGTTTCAAAAAGCAATGTTTTTAATTCAATCATTTAAAATCAATGGGGAATGTTGCATGACTTAAAGCACAAATAATTCCCCTGCAGTTAACTTGTGTTAATCCATTTGTGAACCTTATACCAACCTAGTTAACCACATGTTTTGCATATAATATCATACTATACATTTTATTCTAGCAATTTACCTGGTCTGCCTTCTCTTTTCCGATAAAATGATCATGACCTTGCAGGTTTTCCACGTTTATCCACTCTTTTGCATGACAATAACGGTGCTACATCAAAGCAGACAGCTGCTACACTGGAAAAAAATGTTAGCATAAAAGCGCAGCATTATGTTTGTCATGTAAACATTGCAGATATGAAGACTGGTTTGTTATTTTAATGAGGCAGCATTGTTTAAATGAAAGGTCAGGTTGATCATCTGATTTAATCAAGGTGAGTCAGGAGACTGACACCTCAGCGTTCTCTGTATAAGTTCCCATTGTGCAGGCAGGTATGTAGACTAATTATATTTCCGGAATTAATGATACCCAAAACTTGTTTAGCATCTCAATCAAAATATTAAGCTTGTTATGCCTGTTAATGTTGCAGTGGGTTCCAGGCAAACTCTTGTTGGTTTTCTTTGAAAGGCAATGAAAATACTCCGCTTCTTTTCGTTTGTTGCCTCATTTTTCTTTTTGCTCTTCCTCATTTTTTCATCATAGTGAAATTACTCATTTCTTTCTGACTTTTTGAATCCTGATACACATAATTGATTTTTTTTTATCAAACTTCTCACTTTGATTTCTTTAGTGTCCTGACACACTGAGGTCAAACATGTTTTCTACATTTATTCACTTACTGTAATTTTGAGAGTATGCATCTAAAGGGTAACTGAAGTATCTAAAAGACTACTGCTAGTGACTTGCCCTGAAGTTAAGTGTAGCTGAACTTTTAAAATGTCATACTATTGCCTTTACCACATAACAGTGATATGTCCACATCACCAATCTGCATTTCACTCTTGAATTTTTAAGAAGAAGGCTGGGCAGGAGTTTACTATTGAGATGACATTTGTTTTGGTCCTAAAGCACTGCATTCAAAGGTCAGAAGCTCATAATGACTGTTTACAGCTGTGAAAATACATATAGTTGAAATGCCATGACATTATTACAGCAGTATTTCTTTGGGAGCTGTCATATTTACGAGCTGCATGTTCATTAATGTGAAACACAAGTCGGGACAGTCAGCATCAATGGAACACCACTCAAACAGATTTTTTATCAGCTGTAACGGTGAACAGAGAATGGCATGAATTTTAATAATTTAACAGAAAAGAGGCAAAGCTTAGCTGGAATTATATCAGAACAAATAGTATTGAAATACCAGTACTCTTAAAGAATATTACACAAATCAAGTAGGTATTGGTCCTACATAAGAGTGAGGCATTTACTATTACTAAAAACTCAGACACACACAAAAAAGCCTCTGTTAGTCATCTGGTGGTTGACAGCCCTCCTTGCTCCATGTTTCCTTTGTCTGAAATGGTTGACTTGTATATGACAACATATATATTTTTATTGTCATATATGCTTAATTAAATGTTGAATTTTAAAGTTGATCATACACTTGATAAACCAAGAAAAAAAGTCAACATTTGAAGAATGTTGGGTCTGTTTAAACCTCAGACATTTAGTTTGACCCTTTTAGGACTACCATTATAAAGGTCCGCATGAGCATCTTTTTACATTTTTGGATGCTGCAGAGTCATTATTAG
>JAUZNJ010031843.1:0-14007 GCA_034780135.1 Jordanella pulchra | reverse complement strand
AGCAGTCCAGCTCTTTTCTTCCTTAGCCCAGGTGAGACACTTTTCGCGCACTTCATGCTTCCTGCTGCTGACCTGCTGCGACGACAAGCAATCAGAGTTCGTAAAGATAGCGACTAGGAGCGAAAAATACATTAGATAAAGGCAGTATCTTAACTGATGGGCTGCTACAAACAGCTCTGGACAGCTTATTTCCCCTTATGATATCATAGTGTAAGGGGAATGCCCTTCAAACAGAGCATTTTGAGCACACATTACCTAAGAGGTGGAGCAAGGCAGTGAGAGAGGTGAAAGGGTGTTTTGAATGAATCTAATACAAAGGCTTCAAACATTAGACTGTTACAAAATCTTTATAATGTTAATTTTGCATAATATGGGACCTTTTAATGCATCATGAAGCTGAGATGTAAGTTCCACAACCCAAATCACCAAAAAGCTGCTGATTAAAATGTTTGCTTAGGTTTTAGATCAGATGGTGGCTAGAAAGTTTTTGGCATTTTTCAATAAATTATACTTATGCCATACCAACATGTCTCAGCTGCACTTCTTCAACTACGTCACAACCGAAACCAGTCCCTGAGTGGTTGCCATGACATTATTTCCCAGAAAAGTTTTTTCACCTTTTCAATACATTTTTCAACTTCACTGAATACCGCTCAGCTCTCTCCGCGCAGTCCCACTGTTTGATTACACCTCAGCATCAAGTAAAATGTGCTGAGAGAGCTCACCACATGAAATTCACTACTTGGCACCTCACCACTCTTGCCCTTGTGGTTTTGCATAGAGATACAAAGTAAATTCAATTGGCTTGCCATAGAGACGTTGCAAATGCACTTTAGCAATAGCTATGTTTACGCTGACATAAGTATTCAGAATAAACAGCTAGGCCAGTTTTTTTTTTTTGTTATATATCATATTTCAGTAGCAAGACAATCCAAATTGCTGTACATATTAGGGAAACGCACAAGGAAAGTGTATAGTGGCATTATTCTAGAAATGTTACTGTTTTGTTTACATTCAGCTCTGCTTCTCTTCCACTCATTCTTCCCACCTGTGCAGCACCATCTCTTCTCATCAGTGCTCATGCTTACCACCTGCACCCCTGTCTATTTAACCAGACCTCTAACCAGGTACTGTTGCCAGATTATTTTAATGCCTCACAGCAAGTAGATGTCTTGCATTAATTTGATGCCTGAATGCCCGCACACTTTTTTGATATTATAAATTTGTTGTATTTATTGTTTGTGAGTGTTTGTGTATTTATTGTTTGTGTCTGAATATTGGGTCTTTGGTCTAGTTCGTTACACATCACAAGATAATGAAAAAAAATAATAAAAGAAAAGAAAGTTGAACTACAAACGTAAACTAATAATGTTTAGATAGCACAGTTAAATCAAACTCTAAACAAGGGTTTCAACACTGTACAGTTTTCTGTTTGTTCCAGATAAGTAGAGCATAAGAACTTGCTTCTCAGTGTTTTGCTGTTGGTATGCAGAGTAGTAATAAAAGGCAGATGAGATTTAAAAAATGTTAACACACCATTCAGAATATTATCATTACATTCGCAAGAATAAAGACTGTTGGGTCTTGAAATACGCATTCGAGCACTTATCTTCAGTTGAACCCTTATATTTCTGCTCCTCTCAGCAGGTATTTTGGTCCCACTCCTCATGAGCAGGTTTGAAAGGTGTCTTTTCCAGACAGCATGTTTCAGCTCCTTCAAAAGATGCTCAATAGTATTTAGGTCAGGGCACATAGAAGGTCACTTGAGAATAGTCCAAATGTTTTCCCTTTTAGCTATTCTTGGGTGTTTTTAGTTGTGTTTTGTGTCAATATCCTGTTGCAATTTCTGAGACCAAGCTTTCTGAGATTAGGCAGCACAGTTCTCTCCGTAATCCCTTGGTAGTCTTGATGTTTTATTGTACTCTGCAGAGATTCAAGACACCCTGTGCCAGATGAAGCAAAGCGGCCCCAGAATGTAACAGAGCCTCCTCCATGATTCATAGTAGGGACAGTCGTCTTTTCATTATATTCTTCATTGTGCCTTCTGTGAACATAGAGCCTATGTGCCTTGGCAAAAATTTCAATTTTGGTCTTATCTATGCAAAGGACATTTTCCTTAAAGCTTTGTGGGTTGTCAGCATGTAGCTTGGCAAGTTCCAATCTGTCTTTTCTGTTTGGTTTTCAACAATCGTGTCCTTGTTGGTCATCTCCCATTAAGTTCAATTTGGCTGAATGATGAAGCACTGTGCCATATGACACTGATGTTCCTTGAGCTTGAAGTTCCCCTTTAATCTCTTTTGAAGTTTTTTTTTCAGGCTCTTTTGTTTTCATTCATATTATATGTCTCTGATTTTTCAGCAATTATCCATATGTATCCACATTCAGGGAGGTTGGTCATGGTCCCATGGATCCAAAATTTCAAGCATCAGGCTACTTGGAGATGGTCTTTAACATGCTCATCTATAATCTTCTTTCTAATCTCTTGAGAAAACTCTTTCCTTTGCTTCCTATGGTACATGTTGAGTGTGTTACACACCATGTAACCAAACACTGACTACCCATAGGCCTATATATAGCCCCATTGACTGACTACAAGATTTTAGACATCTGAAATGCCAATCAATTAATATAAATTGGTTTAACATGTCCCTTGGGTCACATTTTTTTCCGTCTTTTCTGGGGGTGCCATATTTGTTGTCCAGGCTTTTTTCATGAGTTGGTTTGTTTTTGTAATTCTGTTGAAGCATGGTTGAAAAGCAATGCCTGACTTCCATTTGATTATTTTCATAGACGTTTTTGGTCATTGTTTCTTTGCAAGTTTTTGCGTTAAGTTTATTTTTATAATTTCATTAAATGAGAGGGGCCAACAATTTTGTTTGCAGGCCTTAAAAATAAAATTAGAATGACAGTGCAGTAAGTCAGTTGAGTTCAAGTCAAATAATATATTGAAAGCCCATACCTTGGTTCCACTGTACAGAAATCCTACAGAGAAAATAGTCTTTATTGATAAAGAAATTTATTGCGTCTTTATTTTTATTATCTATCATCTTTGACTCGTTCCTGTTGTATGTGAGACATGTATAGTCAGTTGTTTTCCAAAAGAGAATACAACTACAGAATCAACAAAATCGAATAATGTATGTTTTTATTCTGGATCAAGCTGCATTCTACTGCATAAAGATCTAATCTCCATGATTACATCTATTCTCACCCACTCCACTCATTTTTACTGCTCTACTGCTTGCATCTTTCAAGTGCAGTTTTTAGGTTGGTTGGAACTGGGTTAGTTTTCCTTGGCTTATTTTATGCTAACAGTCATGTTTTTGGACTGTGGGAGGAAGCCGGTGTACCTGGAGAGAACCTACACATGCACAGGGAGAACATGCAAACTCCATGCAGAAAGACCGAACCCAGAATCTTCTTGCTGCAAGGCAACAGCGCCAACCACTGCTCCACCGTACAGCCCTTTTTCATTATTGTGATAACATGAATTTCTCATGACACTGATATTTTTAATTGGAAGAAAATGCTTTACTTAAAAGCTAATTTGATTGATATAGTTTTAAAATCAAGTTTTTTTTATTTTGGCTACCTTTGCTGACTGCATGTAAATTATAAAATTCATACTGTATTAAATTGGCTATAAACAACTGACTAACAAATATTATTATAAAATTGCCTTTTTTGAATCATTGATTATGTTCTCATACTCGTATTCATTGTCTTCCGCTTATCCGGGACCTGGCAGCAGTCTAAGCAGAGACTCCCAGACTTCCCTCTCCACATACACCTCTTAAGCTCTGCTAGGGGAAGCCCAAGGTGCTCCTAGGCCAGCCAAGAGACATAGTCCCTCCAGCATGTCCTGGGTCTTCCCCTTGGACGTGCCCGGAACACCTCCCGAGGGAGGCGTCCAGGGGCCATCCGAAAAAGATGTCCGAGCAACCTCAGCTGACTGCTCTCAATGTGAAGGAGAAGCACCTCTCCCAAATGACCGAGCTCCTCACCCTATCTCTAAGGAAGAGCCCACCCACCCTGCGGAGAAAGCTCATTTTGGCCGCTTGTATCCGGGATCATTCTTTTGGTCGTGATCCAAATTTCATTACCATAGGTGAGGGTAGGGACGTAGAACGACCGGTAAATCGAGAGTTTTGCATTTCCGCTCAGCTCTCTCTTTAACACGACAGACCGGTGCAGCGACTGCATTATGCCAGCAGCTGCCCCGATTGGTCTATCGATCTCAGGCTCCATTCTCCCCTGAAGGGGACAAGCCACCTTTTTCCAGTGGAGAACCATGGCCTCGGACTAGGAGGAACTGATTCTCATCCCGGCCGCTTCACACTCGGCTGCGAACCGCCCCAGTGCATGCTGTAGGTCTTGGCAGGAGGAAGCCAGCAGGACCAGGTCGTCTGCAAAAAGCAGGGACGTAATGCGCTGGTCCCCAAAACAGACCCCCTCTGACCCTTGGCTGCGCCTAGAAATTTTGGCCAAAAAAGTACATGTTTATGATAATGACCACATGTTCCTGTGAATTAAACTGTATTGATTGTATTTTGATCATTTTGGTTAAAATAAAAAATTAGCCTCTCACGCCCTGTCATTGTGCTAGCTGTATAATAACAAGGTAAACTTTCATCTGAAATTTTTAAAATCAGTACATTTCCGGTCCTGTTATTTCAGAAGCTATAATTTTTTACTTACTACACTTTGCTTTATTCATTATGCTTTAATATACATTAACTTTAAAGATATTTACAATTTAGAACAGAAGAAAAAAAGTTATAAAAATTTAGAGAATTGGTTCCAACCATAATCAAAATCATCCAGCTATTAACAAATCTCCCCTGGGTTACTGGTTTAAGTCATTGGCTTGAATGACAGGGATCAGGATTTAATCCTGCTTGTCTGTGTCTGATCCTTCTAAATGAGAACAGCTAAAAGGACACAAAGGCTTCATCTAAATCTTCATCTCTAAATGAGAAGAAAACCCTCCAAGCCATATTTAGCACAAAACATCTAACGTGAAAAGCATGAAAAAGGGATAAACAGGTTTTAATTTGAATATACAAAACATACATTTTTTTCAGTTGTTTGAAAATGTGAGAAATAGATTTTAATAGACCTATTTAATAAATCAATTTAAAAGATTTAATATATCTCAGCCTCATCTAGAAGGCCTATACCTGGGTACTAATGGTCAAACCTCGGCTTCAGAAGGAACAATGTGGTTTTTGTCTTGGATGTGGAACAGTGGACCAGTGCTACACTCTATCAAGGGTGCTCAAGGGTTAATGGGGGTTTGCCAAACCAGTCCACATGTGTTTAGTGGACCTGGAAAAGGCATTCAACCAGGTGACACCCTGTGGGAAGCACTTCAGGAGAGTCGGGGGCCCTTTACTAGAAGTCATCCAGTCTCTGTACAATGTTCACAGTGCATGTTGTACTCTGACAGGGTTGCCCTCTGTCACCGGTCCTGTTCATAACCTTTATGGACAGGATTTCTTAGCGCAGCCAGGGGTCGAAGGGATTCTGGTTCTGGGACCAGCAGATCTCGTCCCTGCTTTTTGCGATGGTGTGGTTTTACTGGCTCCCTGCTCCTGCCAAGACCTACAGCAGCACTGAGGCAGTTCTCAGCTGAGTGGGAAGTGGCTGGGATGGGAATCAGTGTCTCCATGTCCAAGGCCTTGGTTCTCAACTGGAAAAAGGTGGCTTGTTCCCTTCAGGTTGGAGGACAGTCCCTCCCTCAAGTGCAGGGGTTCAAGTATCTTGGGGTCCTGTACCCGAGTGAGCGGAGTATGGAGCGAGAGATCAATAGACAGATCGGGGCTGGTGCTGCTATAATACGGTCTGTTGTGTGGAAGAGAGAGAGCTGAGCACAAAGGTAAAGCTCTTGATTTACCAGTCGATCTACGTTCCTTTCCTCACCTATGGTCACTAAATCTGGATCATGACTGTTAGAACGAGATGCAGTACAAGCGGCCCCAGTCCCAAAGTGGGATATGACGACAAAGAGATTTGAATCTTTTTTTGATCTATTACCTAAGAGCATATGCTTCTATTAAAATAGATACATTTTCAGAATGATATATGCATGCTTTGGCTAACTTTCACATGGTAAATTAGTTGTTAATGAATAAGATAAATGTTCATAAACATTAAATTAAAAATCTAATTTCAGTCCTTAAACGTAAGCCTAAGGAGAAACTTAAACAAGTTTAAAATCCAAGCCTTCAATGAAGCAGTTTTAGATATACACTAGATGTCATAGTTTAGAAACTTGAGGGATGAGCTTAATTTTGGGCTAAATACTTAAAACCTGATTTGGATTTGCACCTCAAAGATTTAAAATTTGCTTTGGAGTTGGAAAAACTGCCTTGTGAACATCATTCCTCTAAGCATTGTTACGTCCACCTGGCTCGTTTGGTGGAGTAACATTAATGGAGACCACACAAGGATTTTCTAAGTTAATGAAAAATGAAATTTATTAAATTATGTTAAAGAAATAAAACCTGAAAAGGGATTACCTGAAATAAGAAATCAAAATAGATTAATACAAAACCCATAACCAATTAGAAATAAGCAAACCCAAAACAAACCTAACAAAACTCAACCATAAGATCCGAACCAAACCAACTGGGGTTCTGAGGAGGGAGAGGCGAAAAGCCTCCTGACTGCTGCAGCATAACAGCTTTTAAAGCACCAGAGCACCAATCAGGGAAAAACATAACACCTGCAGAAGGCCTGCCTCAAGGACCCTAAAAGGAGAAAACGCAGAGACCCACCGCAGCCGTAACAGCATGAATACGTAACGTTTTTAATGTAAATCAAACATTAAGGCAAAGGTTTTCTAAAGAAAGCCGTCCCCCCATCAACCCACCTTCTTTTCAAAGATCACTCTTTGAAAGGTTACTGTTTTTAAGATTTTGCAACTTTTTTTATTTACTGTTATGCATCATTTCCCTGGTTCATTCCAAAATCATCAAATAAATTATCTTCTTTACACTCTAAACCTTAAACATTGAAAATTTATTTCAAGTTTAATCCAAGCATATTTAATCTTTAGCCTGCTGCTCATGTATCATGATAATACCACAGTATTGATATCGTATCGACATACCTATTATATTAGCCATAACACAAAGGCTACCGAAGTACAGTGTACTACGGTACAGTACTATACCTGGTACAGTGCCAAAAATGAACAAGCCCTATTGCTACACAATCATTAAAAATGATTTATGTATAATTAATAACTACAGTTTGCAATAGTTTTAAAACGTGCCTCCTTAATATTTAAGAAACAAATAACCAGATAGTGACCTCTGATAACAAGACAGGGTACATTTTAAACAGGTCACTGGTCTTGGGGACACCAGTCAAACAATCATGCGTGAGAACCCATCCTGGATAGAGCAAGCTTCATTACCTAGGAATCTAGACTGAGAATATCCATAAAAAGTCATATATTAAACTGGGGTTGAACAATTTTGCCAAAAATCTAAATTGGGATTATTTTCAACCAATATTACAGTTGCAATGTTACTGTGATTTTCATTTTTTCATGACAACCTTGGAAGCTTGCTTGTCCGGAGTCCATTGCTGCAGGACTTTACTGTAACATTTTTGTGAAAAAGAAAATCATGCATTGATCTGCTGCAACTGTCTCTTCCCATCTGTGTGGCAGCAAAACAACTTTAAGTATATAACCACCACCTAGAGGGCTGGAGTGAGAGGTTTAATGTCTTACTCTTGATAAATCTAATGTGACTAAAATAAAGTGCCTCTGTGATTTGAAAATTGTATTTTGCTAAATTTCAATTATATTGCAAATGCAATTAAATGCCAAGCCCTTCATTAAAAATAGACAAGTAACTCAACTGTATTGCTGACTTGAAGTTTATTGCCTCTCATCTCAAAACCAAGTGGCCCACCCCACTTCTTTTTTTATAAACATCGACCCTTTACCTGATATAAAGATCACCTCTTTGTGCTTTCTGAGCATTTGTCTTGATTTTTGCTTTTTCCTTGAAAGATAAAGTATAAAACGTCTTTTTTTTAAGACAAACTGTACAGAAAGTCAAAAAGTCAGCCTTCATGACAAGTATCAGCCTTCCCTTGGTTGAGCAGAGCGGCGTTTTATGGATGTCTCCTTGTATGACCACGGCAGATGATGATAGCCCGCTGCTGCAGATGCAGGCTCTGTGATGACAGAACTGAGCTGAGCAGGTAAGGTCACAGCCAATTGTTGCTAATGGGAGAAAGATCAGCCACAGCAACTAGCAACTGTGCAGAAACTCTAACCTTATTATTTACAAAGCTGCACCTCGCTCCTCATCTGTCTCAAACAGAGGTTTGCCGTCAGTGCACACGGCTGAGCAGATTATAACAGTCATAAAAAAAGAAAAGAGGGGGTAAACAAGCTATACTGTAGCTGTCAAAAATTCATCCTGTCTGATTTCTCTCCTTTGCTAGTGCCTCTCTATATGTAAACACAAACACACTCCTACATAAAGACACCACATCTGAACACACAACCCCCCAAAAAAGTACACCCCTACACAAACTCACACATTGCAATTTTACCCATCAAGAATGTTGGAAAACCTGTCAGACTCTCCCAGAGGAAAGCAAATATATTTATTTATTTGACTTCAGAGTAATTACTAGCGTTAACGCAGTGCTTGGCTGTGACACCTCTTTATAAAATCAGGTGTCAGAGTGCGCCATGCAGGTAGAGACATGTCAGGAAGGAAACGTGACTCTTTTTCTCTTCTAAATCTTTAATCAAATTAAAGAGATGAGCACTTTCTCCTGCTCACTCCTCATCTCTATCTCTCTTTTTCCTCCCTTGCCATCATAAGAGGTGGGTAGAATACTGAAACTGCCAAGTGTACATCTAGATGCCATAAAACATTTTGCCTGTCTGCTCATCCGTAATCTTTGGTGCCGAGGAGTATTTTTTATTTTTTTTTCCACCGTGACTGCATAAGTACACACACACACACACACCCACACCCACCCACACACACGCACACACACACACACACCTACAGCTGCAGCTCAAGGAAAACACCAGAGCCAAGAATTCAATTGAAGGTATTTGTTTCCATTTCCGGCTATTTGGCAAAGATGAGACTAGATAAATATGTTACTCGCTCCTGCCCGAACAGAAGCAGTGGCTTCTGAGGAAACATGTTACTCCTTGCTTCTTTTTTTTTTTTTTTCTGACTCTAAATAATTGAACAGAGGGGGGGAAACGGGAAGGCCTCTGCAGGGTTCATATTGAGTTTTTACTTACTTTACCAGCATCTGTCTTCCTTTACACATGCACGCACACATGCAAAAATCAGATGGAAACACGGCTGTGTGAAACGCATGACTTTGAACTTCTTGAATAAACCAGCGAGGAAAAAGATGAATGTAGGTACAGTATGGTCAAACTCCACTGGGTTTGCAGTTGCGCGTGCTCCTCTTGCTTTCCCTCTTCCTCTTTCACATGAACACAACAAGGTGCCCTGGGGCCCTGACAGAAAAGATATGACATATTTAAAAAAAAAAAAGAAGAAGAGGAAGACAGGAGAAAAATAGCAGATGGGGAATGAAAACAACTTCCCTCGTAAAGAGAAAAAAAATGTTGTGTTTTACATCTCTCTCAACAACTACAGCTTCAGGGACAGTTTATGTGCGAGAGACAAAGACACTTTGACACTGTCAGCTTCTGTCACTGAAGCTAGCGCTGGTTGGCGGCAAAAGGCAAAGTTGGAGCAAAGCGGCCTGCTCAACTAGACGTGCGCAAGAAGGCTCCGTCTTTTGTGTGCGACTTGATGTCTAGAGGCCTTTATGGTAATGAACGCGAGGTCTTCCCCTTGCTAAAACATATCAATAAATAAAACATTGGAGCTCCTCCATTGTGGCTGATTCACAGGCACTGCCACTTTAAGGGAGCCTAGCTTAGCTGTGATACAAACGCACCATCATAAACACTTAAGATGAACAATCCACCTGAGACTGAGAAAGCAGCCCTTTTATCCACAGAGAAGGAGAGAGATACATAATTAAGAGAGGAAAGTGTAAAGATGTAATTGCTACGTTGTTGATAATCTTGATTACCATTATTAAGTAGTTTTAAAAGATACATGACTCTGAGCCATATTTAGAGGATCTGACTTATTAATCAGGCAGCTGTTTGCAGTGGAGCTTCAGAGAATTACAAGAAGAAGTACAGTAATAACAGTGTGAGCTCAAGTGCCTGTGTGTGGAAAATGTCCCTAATGTGAAGCTGAATGGATTTTACTGGACATGATTAGCAAAAACTTCTCCGGGTCATAAAGATCTCCCCAGTGAATAACGGAGCTGACACAATTAAACAATTCAATTCCTCTTAAATCTCTGCATTACAGACTCTTTTTTGTGTGTTTAACATTTTAGTACAATTGTTTGCATTTCTTTTTGTCATTTATTCCTCCCAAATAGCAGAGGTGAAGTTATGAAGTCTTTGCCCCAGGTGTGAGAAGTTTGCAGGTGCTGTTTGACTATAGCCCCTCCGCCTCCATCTGAAGGCCCCACTGCATTCTTTAAACACATTTAAGAAAGAATATAACTTAAGTGAATAATAATGATTAATTGAACAAAACATGTTCAAAGATCAGTATATGTGTAGAAGACATAAACAATATTAAATATAAATGCCTAAATATCTATATAAAGCCGCCATAAGGACTTAGAAGTTGGGTGGTTTTTTGTAATCTTGCAGATTATTTACCATTCAACAGTCATGATAGGGATCGAAGTCTGTTGAGTGTCACATCTGAATACCAGAAGACACACAGTGTAATTCATAGATCATGTTCTTTATACTCCCTCAGCAGGATGTTGAATGGAACATTTTGGAGCTTTGGTCTTTGTAAGGACTTTTCCCTCTTTATAGTCACACTACCCTCCACTGGTCAAAGATTGTACTGCACCTGCTGTGGAGACTAAAGCCAGCTGTGATAAATAAATATGGATTCCTAGTCATTCAGATTGGAGATTTCAGATTGGTGATGTAAAGAATATTAATTTCTAAACATCTTGTTCCCTGTAGGAAATAGGGTGAAGCTGGTGTTTGTAAGATGGAGGCACAGTAGGAAATACGATAGAAATGTGTTCTTGCCCTGAATTACAAATGAATTCTTTGTTATTAGTTTTTAAATTTGCCAGATGTTTCCTTTTTTGATTTTTTATAGATAATTACTTTATGTCTTCCCTTAATTTGTATGACTTTTCAAAAAGTTATAAATGATGGAACTTTAAATTGTGAAGAACAGTAACCACAAACGGAAGGTTTAGGGGCAAAACCTTTTAAAAGTTCCTTATCTTTTGCATGAAAACAGCATATTATGTGTTCCAAAAGAGATTTTTCTCTTCCACCTTAAAGATGTCATTTTTATGTTATCAAGATCCATCATATTTCTTTTATTTCCCAAAAACGAAGATTAGATCCAATCTAAACACCAACATGATGTAATTTGAAGCACAGAGGAAAAAACTTTAGTTGCCTTTGTTAAAAAGTTAATTACATTTTTAAGCCAGAATCTACATATAACTTTTGATTAAAGTGATTTTTTTAACATAGCAAAGCTGTACCACTGATGGTGTTTTTCTAAAAGCTATTAAGTCCCCCTGGAATGCCAGTAATTCTACTCTCTAATTTACATAGAGAAGAACTCATGAAGAAACACAACTTAACTCAATGTGTGAAAAGTTTTTACATAAAATATCAAGTTTATTGTTAAATCTGCAAATGGCTCCCTCTGTAATCCAACAACAACAAAACTTTAAAAGCTAACAAAAGAAAACATGTCACTTTTTTCTCATTAAGCTGCAATATTCACTGAAACAATTTTTAAAATACATTTAAGTGCTCACGGCCTAAATGGTATTAGGAAAGCAACAATTTTTAATTCTGCCCTATCAGTGTCAGAATTTTCTGCTTCAGATTAATGTTGCTCTTGTTGCCAAGGAAGACACAACGCTGCATCATGGAGCATTTCCATAAAACTCACCAAGTGAAGCTGCTTGTTTGCTTGAAATGGAAGTACTTTTGGTTTTGGGTAAGGAGCATAAGGACTTAACTGGTATGAATCTAATAAAACTTATTCTAATGATAAACACAAGAGTAATGGATTTATTAAGTTCTTAGTAGGGTTCAGGTCGGGGCTTTGACTGGACCATTTTATGACATCAGTAGGCTTTGATTCAATGCTCACAGCCTCTCCTGCATGGTTACCATTTTCACCTAGTTTCTACCTATTAAATAAAAAAATGGTTCATTATCAGTCTCCTGCAGAAATTGATCACATGCTTGGGAGGTAATTTAAAACATTTTTGTATGCATTTTTCTGCTTTGTACTTATGACCATTTTAAACAATTATAACAATGAATCTAATCTCATGTAATTTGAATCAGCTGTGAAAAGCAGGGACACATCTGAAGCATGTGCTTGAGGTATGGAGTCAGACACATTCATCCTAATCTCTGGTTTGTTTAGGGTGCTTTTCCTGCTGAAAGGTAAACCTCTGAAACAGAATTAATTCTTTTCCAGCCTGTTGCATAATCTCTTCCGTCCATTTTCCCTTTTGAAAAACATTCAACCCAAAGCATGATGCTGTCACCACCATATTTCATTAGGAACACAGTGTATCCTGTCTGATATTTTATGATCCTTCATCAAAAGGTGTCAGACAAAAGCGATATGGATGTAAATTCATGACACATTTTGGGGGATTTTTTATTTTTTTTGTAAAAAAATAAATGAATAAAAATTGGAATAAATTTCATTTTTTAGTAATGTGCTACTTTACATTGCTTTATTACATTAAAGCCCAATAAAGTACACTAAATTGGTGGTGGGTGCTGAAACGAGAAACTGCAAGAAAGTTAAGATAGAATTCTTTTGTAAGCACTTAGTTTTAGTTTGTCATTTTATGTGGGTGCATAGATGCATACATAGGCAATAGATGCATTTTCATAAACAATAAGCAGAATTATTCCAGGCTTTAAGCTCCACACATCTAAATATATTTGAGATCATAGCTGTTCGTTTTTTTGGGAGGAAAGCAGTGACCTTATTATGCAACTGTATGGCCTGAGTATTCCAAATGTCTTTTTCACACATGCTAGATGCGCTATTAAATCAGCATCACACATCCTATAAATGTCACCACAAACTACAGTGAAATTCTGTCATCACTTTCAGAAGCTCCAAGAGGCCTGACTATTAAACAGATCTCTTCCAAGGACTTGCAAAATTAACTCAACTATTTTATTTCTAAAATAGTATTTTTTAAAAGACTTCTTTCTAGTGTTTCCTTCTGGCATCTTGGGGCAGATTTGTTTTCTTCTCTAACAGAATAATCTTTTAACTCAATATACACATTGTTTTCACTTCTCACCACTGATCTCTTTGGGATAATCTGGGGTTGGCTGTTTTGAGAGTTATGTGACCTCAGCCATCAATTATATTCATAAAAATATTTAATTTTCCAAACAGGTGCAGTAAAGCTTACAGGATAATTAGGAGATGCCAATTCAACTATATTAAGGCATTTTTACATACAAAACCTCCATTAAATACTTTAGAAGAATTGCAGTTTTAAATAAAGTACAAAAGAATTTTGACAAAGAAATTATTCAAGAGGGTTAAAAATAATTTCCTGCCACAGATTTCAGATTTTCAATTTTGGAAAAAATTTAAATCATGCATCGTGTTACTTCCATGAATGTCCACCACTTTATGTTGGCCTAAAACATGAAGCATCATATGAAAATTATGCGTTTATTTGAATATTATTCAATTCTATTACAATATTATTAAAAAGCTAATTTATTTCAGTACCTTAACTAAGTCAAACACATAATATCTGATTAATTCCACAATCACTGATGTTTTCAATTCAATTCAATTTCAATTCAATTCAGTTTATTTATATAGCGCCAAATCACAACACATGTCATCTCAAGGCACTTCA
>JAUZNJ010031842.1:0-11436 GCA_034780135.1 Jordanella pulchra | reverse complement strand
CCCCCCCCCCCCCCCCCCCCCAGTGTTGGTAGTGTATATTTTCAGTATGGGGGCCAGGACCTGTAATACAGGGCTGTGGGCCCCTGTTGGTCCCTGTCTAGAATCGCCCATGGAAAAAAACACATTTGAATTGAGATGTAGTTTTTTCTTAGTCCTTTTTATTTCATAGACATCTTTAAGAATGGGGGGATAACCCAGAAGGAAAGTTAAACTATCTTATTAGGACTTTCCTTACTTTTACTGATTTGCATCCTTTAGCAAAAGCCAAATTTGCAAATCAAATAAGGAATTTAAAGGATCATTTAGAACAAAAATCTCAATGCACACACTGCTGCTGAGTAAAAGCAGTCAGTAATTGGAGAAAATACCATTTGCTTATACTAGTCAGTGATGTTGCCAAGCTCCTGCAACAACTGGCTGACTTCTGCATGGGACAATTTCCTGTATTCACCACATTTTTGGACTAAGGGGGGTTGGGTTGATAGACCAAAACATATTCTGAAGAAAACTCTGGGGTGTTTGGGAAATCTTCCACAAAACCTCCTGATTGTTTTAACAGACAAAGTGATTTCACTGAAATGAAACGAACCTACAGCTGCATATTCAAGCAAAACGTGTTTAATGTTAAAATATGTCTCCAGAATGTAATTGATGGGGCGTAGAAGATCTTAAAATACTATTTAAAAGTTGTTTTACTCAAAAGAAGTGAGGAAAAGGTTACATTGATGCGAGGTTTGGATGAATAAATGCAGATTAAAGAAAGACAGCTCAAGTAAAACTAGCAATGATAAGCTGTTATATCTGTTCAGCTTCTTAGCGGCTTAAATTTTATTCTCCTGTAATTTGATACTAAACCTACAGCCCCTTCCCTTTGTGCTCCTCTTAATGAAGAATTGGCACCACCTGTTGGTTATATTTATGGTTCCTTTTCACATAGCCACACAATAGAAATAGTCAAAAAGTAGAGTTGCTTCACTTATTGGTAATCTTTTTAAAACTCCTATGAATTAAATGTAACTGATGTTTCATTATTATTATTTTACTTATGTATGGAAAAACATTTTACTGATCCATGACATGCCTTCCTGGAGTGTAAAGATCACACGTTTACAGACAGACCTATATCTCTAGTAATTCTTCTAAGCTGGGGGAAAAAAAGACAAAAAAAACAAGCAGATATGTAAGTTATCGCACATAAAGAAAATAAGTGCATCCATTTAGGGTTTTATTTTTTTAGCTAATATACACTTTATCCTCTAACAGCCAGTGTTTCCCCTCCTTGTATGAAAAAAAATAGACCCAGGTCCATTAAAGTCCAAACCTTTTATTATGGTTTCTCTGTTCAGGCCTGTATTATCATATGGACAGTAGCCAGCTAATGCTGTAGGCCCCATGATGACATTTTGGGGGGGTTTGGAAATTTCTTTCAGCTTCTTGCAGTCTGTTTTTTAAGGTAACTTTGCTTGGATGACCGGTTGTATTACATGCACTCATGAAATCTTTCAAAAAGTTGAACTTTTTTGACTATTTCTCTTGGAAATTAAAATTTAGTTTTAATTAAAAAGCCTCAAGTAAAACCAAGAGCCTGGAAACGGCTACAGTTAAAAAGAAAATTCTCTTCTAAAAATTTCTGATCAACAATAAAAGTGGTTCGAAACAAGGGTGTAGAAAAAGCAAAGAATTTATCCAGTGTGGGATTATGTTCCTCTAAGATTCATTAGCTTAAAGCTAATCTTTATCACACTTTAAATACATTTGTAAAGCTGTGTAAACCTTTGCATATCAGTAAAGTATGTCACGTATTTTTGTTGCCATCTAAACAACCCAGACCTCGGTAGTGTCTTTTAGTATTTCTATGAAATGCTGGACTTTCCTCTTATTATATTTATCCCTCTTCCTGTTTACTTTCTTTTTATTTTCTCTAGAAAAAAGTGGAGCAGACCATCGAAGAAGCCATTAATGTTTACAAGCAAATGCACAGCTTACCACAGTAAGACTCATGCACACACAAAGCGAACAAAACGTTGTTTCTGAGTTTTTTTTTTTTTTTTCTGTGCAATAGTTATGCAATAATTGCAATAATTATTGTGCAGATTTATTTATTTCCAGTTTACATAGTATAAGGTGGGTGTGACAAAGCTAAACTTGGAGAAGTTCATTGACGAAGAGGTCAGGTGCTGCTCTGTCACAGCGCTGAAGGTACCTGCAGGAACATATAGCTGTGATGTTGGATGTTATCTAAAACGCTGCACAGATCAGCCCACACTCTTTGCTGCTGCTATCAGCTGTGATCTCCATCTCTGTGTGGATGACTCATCTCATTTCTATGACAACTGTTGGATACGACCATTGCTGACACCACAGCCTATGTGGAAGTACGTTTGGTTCAATGAGAAAATTAATGTAATTAGACGGAAGAGGTTGTGGGTTTGTTAGACCATCTGTTCTGGGCTTTAATGACAGGGATGAATATATGACAAAAAGGGGTGGATTTTTATTTGTTTTTTACTTTTTCATTATTTACTTGAAAGAATGTTTTTAAAGTGTAGATATGCATTTTGGAAAAGTATAAACAAACTTTCCTATCCTATAATTAAAGGCCAAAGAATTCTTGGGAAAAAAAAAAAAAGTATGATTTGGACATGAACGAGCCATGTGTTGGTGAGTGAATTACAGTGACATTCCTAACTTATTCATTTCACATTAATCATGACGTATCCGTATTAGAATCAGTTTCGCCATCAAAGAATTTGCCTTTGGTTTTCCATCGTAAAAAAACAGTCCAAACAGCAACCAGAAGACAATAAACGGACAATAAAACCAGAATAATAGCAGTACTTTATTTGTATTGCAAGGACTTTAAACACATTATAAACTTTATATTCATAATATTAACACTTATTTATGTAATTTATGGATCAATTGTCGTATTCTCCTGATGTTATGGCAAATTAAAATTCTTGGCTGAAATAAAACAAGAATAATTAGGAAACCAAGGCTGAAAACCGAAAGTTATTAAATCCAATATTAAAATCATAGCATTTTTGTCTAAAATGAGTTCTAACTCTAACTATTAAAAAATTCATTCTTTTTTTTTAACTCAAAAAAAAAAGGCAAAGGGAAAAAATGATCGATTATTCAATAATAAAAGTAGCAGAATATTTATTTAGTGCCTCCCTAGTTCACACTTGTTTTCCTGCGGGATTTACGTTATGATGTGTTGGATTTTACAGTATTTCCACCAATTTCAGCAAATTCTGATGAAATGATTTTATCACAGGTAAATGTTTGTTTGTTTTCAGTTCTTACCTGTAAAAAGCTAATGCCAGCAGATCTGGTCTGTACTATAAAACGGTTGCTACACCTACATGCTGCACAGGAAGGAGACGTTCCTTTCTCGCCGTACAGCTCCTCATTCATGCCAGGCCCAACGAGGCGTCTACGTATTCATGTCTATGGTCCAGCAGGGGTCCTATGGTGTCTTTCAGATTCTTCAGCACTAATCAGTCCAAAGATTTCATGATAACAGACATCAGAGAAACACACCTGTCGTCATCAAGTCCTACGATGATGCGTTTCCGGCTCATCAGGGTGGCGCTGGAGCGGTTAGAACGTTAACAATTACAGCTAACATTGCAAACCAGACTTTAAGGGGCAAAACATTTAATATTATTCTGTCTTTTTTTAATTATTTAGATCCTTTTAAAGTGGATAATTTGAACTTGTCCATCTAGAATATATTTATACTCTGGATGTTTTTGCTCATCATCATCCAGAATTTATACATATCCGTTTTTATCCTGTCGTCTCAGCCATCGACTGCCCTCCACATTTTAAAGGGCGAGATGAATCCTTTTCTGATGCGATGAGCCAATTGGTTGTTGTTGTGTTTCATATTTGCTCCAACAACTCCTCTGATAACAGCCTGTGGCCAAACCCTGCGTGGGACGAGTGTAATTACAGCATGGTGGCAAACAATGCATTTAAAGGGCAGACAGAGACCAAGAGGAGAGGTGGGTGAAGTAGGACAGGAATGTTTGCTTGTTTGATGTGAGATTGTGAAAACAAACCAGGAAATAACGCCAACTCAGACCTTTAGGCTCAGTTTTTTTATTCTGTTGTCTGGTCAGTTTGTGTATTCATTTAGGTAGACCAGGGGATAAGAGTGGAACATTTCTATAGAATTACATCCATCTCATGTCATTTCAGTGGATCAATGCATTTTCATATCATCAGCTTTTTGTCATTTTAGAATATATTTAAGCCATTTTTTTTCTCTTTTGATTAATCATGTTTTATGATCAATGTCTTTCTTTACTATAATCATCTCAATTGAAAGTTAGGCTGATGGGTGAAGGACAGGATAGCTTTGGTGGTTCTGATTTCACACAGAAACTAGATCAACATTTGAGTTTTTGAGACATTTTAGGCTTTGATGACACTCCAGGCTCTCAATAATATTTCTATTTCTTTCTTTTGGTTTTGAAACGTCCATATTTCAAATCTGACTGCCTAAACAACATCAAACCTTATTTAGAATATTGAATTCCTTTTTTTTAAAGTCGTGTAACTTTAAATTATACAGATGAAGAGTATGTATTTGAGTTATGTTGCTCATACATTTTTCTGCTCAATTTTGTTTTCTCAGACCAACATTGTTGCGAGAACAACATTACCAGTACCTCAAAAAGGGGCTACGTCACCTATCGGACGCTTACGAGGTACAGCAAGCTTATATATGGCAAACAACACCAGTTTTTATGACTCGTATTTTGTTTTGTAGAGCTGATGATTGATATGTTAACAGATTTGCTCCTTCTGAATACAAATGGATGCATTTACACTTGTTCTTATCTTTAATTCCCTTGTAGTTAGAGCTTTTAAAGCAGCACTAACTGTAAGAGAAAATACAATAATGATAAAGCCACTTTTATGGTGCGTTCACATCGAACGCATTCTGGGTGGGAAACACACTTAAGCGCATTTAAAACGGGCAAACCAGCTGAAATAAGTTAAGGTTTGTTTCATATTCTGCTTTATTGTGGTGGAATTAGAGAAAGTTTATATGTCAGTGGCTCCTCGTGTTTGTGTCTTTAATTGTTGATGTGTTTTGTTTGTATAAACGTAGTGTCTGGATGCAAGCAGACCGTGGCTTTGCTTCTGGATCCTCCACAGCCTGGAGTTACTGGAGGAGCCAATTCCTCCTGCTGTCGCCTCTGAGTGAGTCTCACACAAACAAATTTGGAAATGCTTCTTTTTTTCTTTTTTTTTTTTTTTTTCTTGAAGAAATCTGCTTATTAACTGTTATAATAAATCAAAATGTTTCCATGTTCCTTGTTTCCATAAAAATGAAAGCAAGCTGAATATCAGTATGATTTGTTCGTATTTCTTTCAAGCCTTGTGTTTGTGGTGTCTTGACCTCCTAATGGGTCTGTTGTTTAGAATAAAGCAGATTCATGTTTTACTCTCCTTTTCTCTTCCTTTGAAGCTTCAACATCCACAGTGATCAGAACCATATTAGTCATTTTATCCTTTTGTGTTTTCAGTGTGCTTGTTTTCCATCGGTATCATTCTGTACAAGGCAGTAGCTTTGATCTTTGAAGATCATGACTGTAATTATGCCTGCTGACTAATAATGACAAAGTTTTTTTTTTTTTTTTTAAAGCTGTTTTTAAGCAGTCAGGAGTTAAAGACCGAAAAACTGTAATTTGAAAAAATGATTGCTGCCTTTTGAACACAACGCCCTGCAAACCTCAGCGATGCCAGGTCAGGCCTACTACATTAGAACTGTGAGGTGTGCCAGTTGGAGCGGCCGGTACGGCCCTGTGCGTGTCCCCCACCCCCCAGCCTTGCGTTCATACAAAGGAGCACACTGGCTCCTCCTGAGGCTTTCTAACAATGGCGACCCAGCGACAGATTGCATCCTCTGTCCCATGACTGGGCTCAGGTCAGAACTGGCACCGGACTCCCTGGTTGGTTTAGAGTTTATGAAAGCGTCTCTTCCAACTCATTTGGCCGGGGATCCTGGCAGTTTTGCGACTCCTCTCCACAGCGGAAGCTGGAAAGGACATTTTTGAGAGTTAGCTGGATGCATTCCGGGCTGTAAAGAGCAAAACCTCAACCGTCTTCTGCGACACGTCAGCTGAAGAAGTTTAATGTCTTGAGCTTTGCTTTGTTTTTGCAGCTGTAAAAAGGATTATTTGAAGGTCAGAGTGAAAGCTTTATAGGAGGAGGTTTTATTTTTCTGGCTGGCTCTGTTCATTTTATCTCTGGGAGAAGTGAGTGGAAGAAATGATGTTTTTCTGAATCATTGGATTCTTTCCTTTGTATGTAGAAATAGATTTTCACTGGTTTTCTTTTGTTCTAATCGATCCAAACACATTATCATTAGGTTTTAAAGATATATATATATATATATATATATATAAAACATGTTTAGCCAGATTAATAATATGTTTGCAGTTTATTTCCACGCATCTTAAATGTGGGGAAAAACACAAAAGCTAAAGCAGTTTGTAGAAAATACTTCTAAAGTCGTGATATTCTGCCTCCTCAGAGTGTGTGAGTTTCTGGCACACTGTCAGAGCCCAACGGGGGGGTTCGCTGGAGGACCGGGGCAGCACGCCCACCTCGCCCCCACCTACGCTGCTGTCAACGCCCTCTGCATCATCGGCACAGAGGAGGCTTACGGCGTGATAGACAGGTACGATCCTATCAATCTGTTCTCCGCCTTCCATTACAGATGTCATACATGCTGAGTCCAGATCTTTAAACGGATTGTTTTCACTTTCAGGGTTTTCTTTTTAAAATCTACATTTTTAAGGTTATTCACTTAAGGACTCGAGTTTAAGAAGTTGGTATTTTTCCTGGTTGCAGAGATCTTCCATTGAATGTGGGGCAGAAATCTCCTTTCCTCTGGTTCATGGTGCATCTACAGGATGTTCAAATGCTAAAGGAGAAAAAAATCTGTATTAAATCTTCAGTAAATCCTCAGCTTTATGGGTTGAAGTGCAAACATTTCAAAGATTTACGTCTCTGACTGCGTGTTGATGGTTGACATTCACACCTTTAAATCCATTTTTAGTTTGTTCTGCAGGATTCACACCACTGGTGGTTTTTTTTCCTGTTATCCAAGAAGCACTAAACATGAATAAAAACATTTTTATTTACATTTTCTATGCGAGTAACCTGTAGCTCAAGACTCTGTTCTTATTATTTCCACTCATCAGGGAGAAGCTTCTAGACTTCCTCTGGTCACTGAAGCAGCCAGACGGCTCCTTTGTGATGCACATCGGAGGGGAGGTGGATGTCAGGTGAATATTTACTAAACTTTATCTTCTTTTCTCATGTTTATATTTCATTCTTTCTCTCTCTTCTGTCCATAAGTAGAATTAGATCAATCAAAGCTCCAACTAGAAATGTATGCCACATATTTACACATGTAAATACCTTTAGTGCTTTCTTACAGCCTCGTTTCTCTCCTTCATGCACTGAATCTGCTCTTTAAATATAGCTTGCAGTCATGAACAGAAATTGGAATACTGTTGGCTGTAAAGCAAACAAAAACTCCCTTACAGCCATTCTGAGTGCTATAATTGATAAATTAGGTAGATGTATAGTGTCTAGACTTTTTATGGGGAAACAGGAAGTAGTGTAGCTTTAGAGCATCCTGCAGGTGCTTCATCTTCATAAACACCAATCTGTGATTCTTCCACAATCTTTTAATGCCATTTAACTAGAAATTTCCTATATTGAGGTTTTTTTTTTGTTTAAGTCGGGAAGAAAGATTGAAACTGTTTATAAAAAAAAAAAAAAAAAAAAAAAAGGTTTCAAAGCTTTTATGTTGTAAAGCACCAATCAAAGCAGCAACACAACATTGTTTTGACTGCAGCTTTACTTCATATAATGAAGATTTTTTATTGAATATTTTAAGGATTAAGCTTGACTAAAAACCTTTATTAGTTTAAATTAAAGGTCAACTTAATCTTCTCTTCCAGGAGTGCTTACTGTGCAGCTTCTGTAGCATCGCTCACAAACATCATGGCGCCTAAACTGTTTGAAGACACGACCAACTGGATCCTCAGGTACAACCAAGATGTCATCAAAGGAGAAGTTTTTACTGCCAGTTTTTGTTCGGATTCCTCCTATTTTGTTGTTTTTTTTTTTTTTTCTGTGGAAACAGCTGTCAGAACTGGGAGGGGGGTCTGAGTGGGGTTCCAGGCCTGGAGGCACATGGTGGTTATACTTTCTGTGGTACGGCCGCCCTCGTCATCCTGGGCAAAGAACACATGCTGGATCTAAAGGCCTTGCTGGTAAACTATCGCTCTTCTATCTTTAGCCTTGGAGTTATATAGAACTTTACTTTTTTATATGGAGGCAAAATATCCACAAAATACTTTGACATCTTTTTTTGTAGACTAGTCAAGTGTGAAAATATTTGCTGAGCTCTGCTGATGTTGGAGCTCTGATGATTTGCAGCAGAAAATATGTTTGCACACCATCAGCTCAGAGAAACAGAGATGAGTTTATTATCAACAGGCCTGAGCAGCAGTTTTTACATCTACCCACTGTCTGTGCTGTCAGTGTGTGAAGTATCCATCTGCTATCTGCTAAACTTATATTAAATATAGCTGAGTTTTGTTTTTTTTTGTTTAATATCCATCTAAAGTTATAATTTTCCTTGATGGTTTTGAATAAAGAGGAAGCCCATCAAATTATTTCCAGAATTTTGCTCACATTTTTACTTCATATCAGTCAGAAAATATGCATTTCAATAGTTAAATTCTTTGTAGTCTTTGTGTTTAAAGAAAGAAAACAATTTCAGTGTTTATTTAAAAGGATGTATTGGAATGTAATAGTAAAATGTGTTGGAACTGAGTCAGAATATTGAGGTTCTTATTAACCTGTCTAACATATTTCACATAATTAAAAACACGGATTCCTCTATTTATTAAAGGAAAGAATAAACAAGCACTATATAAGTACAGACCGTTTAGCATTCAACACCAAAGCATTTGCAATTGCAATCATTTTCTGTGAGGAATTCTTTGGCACAATTGCAGGGGTGCCAATACTTTTCTATTTTAAAAATGAAAATGATTTTCTTACATTTGTTTATTTTAATGATTTGTCTGTATTAGGACACGTGTTAATGTTTAATTCTTAGTCTAAGTGTGTGTGTTGTTTCCCCCCCCAGCGCTGGGTGGTCAGCAGACAGATGCGGTTTGAAGGAGGCTTCCAGGGTCGCTGTAACAAACTGGTGGATGGCTGCTACTCCTTTTGGCAAGCGGGACTCTTGCCTTTACTCCACAGAGCCTTATTCAACGACGGTACATTTTTTTTATATCTGTTTACAAGCAACTTAACAGTGATGAGCTTTCTGGCTGATTGAGTCACTCTAAAATCATTTTTGCTGATTTGTAATGAGTTGGTTTTTATTGCTTCTGGAAAAAAAAGTGAAAAGGTTGCTTTGAATCAACATGTTTATTATGAGTTTAGGAACTTTCCTATTTCCCACCTTTATAAACAGTCTGGAAAAAAATATCACTTGATTTAGTTATGTTATATTTAACTCGATAAACAAGCAGTTTCAGTGGTAAGGAGCAGCTGTGGGGATAAAAGAGAACCAAAAGCCCATAATAGGGTACTGTTTCTTTCTGCTGGCTATTAGCTCCACCTCTTCAGCCCCAATTTAATTAGCTGAATGTTAATGAATCGCACCTTGAACCAATCAAAGAAGAGTTTTTCATCCAATCAGAAGAATCCTAGTAGATTCAGATGAATGAAAACAAAATGCTGCACCTACAGTGGCAGAGATTACAAAACCAAGGATTAAAGAAAAAGACAAAAGCATCTAATAAAATCAACACTTTGTCAAATTTAATGTTCAAAATGTTTTCAGGGATTATTTATTTAGTTATTTTAGCTATTAAGTAATGCTTAAAAACCTTACTTTTAAATTAACCGTTTATTTGGTTATTTGGTCCCAAAGGAACGTCTGTAATATATTTTATTGTAGATTTTTAGCTCAAAGGGTATAAAAATGTTACCTTAAATGCAGTTTTAGTAAGTCAAGTCAGAGCACAGCTGATGTTTGTCAGAGGTAAGCCAACCCCAGACAAGCACAGAGTGAGATTTAAACGCTGCAGACCGGTTTGCTCTGAAGTCTTGAGCTTTTTAGGTGATTTTACTTGAACTTTTTATGTGCAGGAGAGTCGGAGCTCAGTCTGCAGCGGTGGATGTTCGACCAGCAGGCGCTACAGGAGTACATCCTCCTGTGCTGTCAGAATCCAACGGGGGGTCTTCTGGATAAGCCTGGCAAGTCAGTACCCCACCAGCTGTCTCTCTCACACACGGAACAGTCGGATTGGATTCATGTGATTCCATACGTCTCTGACAGTCCTGCTTGATTTCCTCGTGTTTCCAGGTCCAGAGACTTTTACCACACGTGTTACTGCCTCAGCGGCCTCTCCATAGCACAACACTTTGGGAACATGGAGCATTACCACGAGGTGGTCCTCGGCAAGGAGGAGAACCGGCTGGTGAGTCTGCAGCAGCGATTCGGTGAAAAGAGGTTTTATTGATCCAACGCTGAGAATAGATTTAAAAGAAAACTTGGACTCTGACAACTTGAAATAAGAAATCGCCTGAATTTGATCCATTTCAGTAACGCTCCTACTTTGGATTAATGCTCATAAATGAGTCATTACTTCTAGATCAGGGGTCTGCAAAAGTTACAGTACTTTTTAATAAAACACAACCTGTTGTTTTTGTTAAACATGTAATGTGTTGCCAATGATTCATGTAGATGAAGCATGAATTTTCTTCGATAGGGTATTTGATGTATAAAAATGACAAGAAAACATTATTTTCAAGCTAAGAAAAGCGGATCTATAAACATATTTTAGTTTTGTTTTTTTGTCATTTTGTTGTGAAAATTCAATTAAAATATTCTTTATAAAAACCACATAAGCTTCTAAGGCTGATATTATAGTACATTAGTGAGTTCTTTATTGTTTTTAGCCGCTTTGAAAAGCCATCAAAGAGGGTCCAGACCCCCGTGTCATCTTAAAGAATAAGATTGTTTAGTTGCATAGTAATGCAAAAGTCTTAAGACTTTTATTATTATTGTTTCTGTTCTAGTTGATCTAAATACATAAACAGATGCAGGCCTGGATACCTTATTATAGGAACATGTAAGATAGACGCAGGAAAACATGCTTCAAATTAACATAAACAGTAAAAAACAATCAATAAATAAATACCAGCTTATGCAAGAATGTAAATATCACGAAAAAACTTGTTCAGAGCAGCTGAAATTTATTTGATGCAGACATAAACATGATTAGATTTTAAAGTGAAATTCAAATAAAAATCTACTTTAAGAAAGTTTTTTGTTTTGGGGGGTGAACACACCTGTGTTTAAAGGTGATTTAT
>JAUZNJ010031841.1:0-39134 GCA_034780135.1 Jordanella pulchra | reverse complement strand
ACCTTTAAATAAACTTGTTGACTTTTTCCCCTGCTTCCTGTGGTGTTCTGCATGTGGGTTAGATCCCTGAATCCCAATATGACAAAAAGGTGATATCCACAATTGTTTGTTTTATTTTTTACTTCATAAAGTCAAATATCCTTTTTTTTCTTGCACAATTCACATCATTTTTCCCATCAAATTGGGTTTTTAGTAAAAAGGGGAAATATTGTCACTAGAATATGCAATTTTGACCAACAATGTTTTATTTACAAGCCTCTCCTTGTAGAAGATCATATTTGGTTTGTTTCATCATAAGCTATAAATTGTTAAAGACGTTAGGGAGCTTAACCACACAGTATCTTGTAAAATAAACAAACCTTGTTCAGAAACCAACAGATTTTAAAGGTTAGGCTTTATTTATTCACTGGCTTTTTTAATATTTGAGCAAATATTGAATAATATTTCTTTTTCACCACTGTCTCTCAACAGTTGGTCCAGGATGCAACATTTAGTTTAGTGGGACAATAACCCTACAAATGCAGATTAGTTTAAGCTATTTCCTAGGGATGCAAAAGCTAGAATTTAGTTTAAGGCAGGTATCGAGGCATGCATTATGTCTATTTTGGGAAACAAGTAACTAGTGTAACTAGAGTTAAACAGAAAACTATTGTTTTCTTAATTTTTCTAGTGTCTCTCTGTCACTTACCTTCTATTTGATAAGGTTATTGTAATATATAGTTGAGGATTACTCTGGCATTAAAAATGGAAGAATGAATCCATGGATGGTTGACACCAGTAAAACCCACCAAATGTTGTTTGCATTTTATGCCACTGTCCCTACATATTCATGCCACAGGTCTGTATCTCAGCTACCTCTATCCTTTGAAGGGGAAAATGTTTAAGTTGGCTAATAAACACAGATTTTGTCAACAAGTTAATTTAAACAGATAAAAAACATAGCAGGATCCATCCACACAATAATGGACCACATACCTTTACATTTTGCACTGCTTTAGTACAATGACGGGATTAACCTAGATTACAAACAACATTTTAGCCATCTGTACATTTTACTAAGGACTAAGAAGTTAAACACCCTTGATTTTCCAGGATCCAACTGCCTACTTTTTTCTTTATTTACTTGTTCTTTTACCCAGTGGTGTGTAGAATATTTTACAGAGTAAAACTCTTTACTGTATTAATTTAACCTGCAGTTTAAAAAGCATTAGAGCAAAATGGCTTTTGTTTTGGCTGTGAACGAGTAAAACAGCAGACCAATGGACCAAATCTTTTCCCATGCGGATTTGCTAAGTCGTCCATGAGAGCATAGTTCTATAGTTTGTTTTGTGGATCTAGAGAAGCTCTATGACTGTGTCCCATTAGGTTTTGTCCCATTAGGTGCATGCTGTTAGAGTTTGGGATATCTGGATGGCTTTTAAGGGCTATGCTATCAGTGTATGCTCATAGCAGCAGATGTTTTTACCTGCACAAGGTCAAGATCTGCATTTACCTGCACAAGGTCAAGCCTGTTCCAAGTAGCTTTGGCAGGCCCTAATCATCAATGCTTTATGTGGTGCTAGTGGATGGGAACTTAAGGCATTGCTGAAGGGGAAATGCATCTGGCTTGAGAAGCTCAAAGCCTCACTTTTATCAGAGTTTAGAAAATATGTGAGGAATTGGTTTCTGAATCAAAATGTTCTTATATGTGAACTATTTAGTTTTTTGTGTACCTTTTTGTAAGAACATTTTATTTCAGTATATAAAACGGGACACTGTAAGTGATGTAATTTGGGTGAGCCGCTCAGCTTCACAGCAGTAAACAATGGATACCAGTGCTGATTCAGACAACAAAGAGTTTAAATGTGCACAATACACATATGATGGAGCAAAGAGAGACCATGGAGATAATTAATTTATTGCTGTATTGGAAAAGTGAAATCCCTTGAGAGAGTCATAGTGTCAGAGCTTGTCCTCCGGCGCAATTTCACCGCAATAGTTTAGTCCAGCAGCGTCCTGTTATCTTTCTGAACCACAGAAGTCATTGTGAGAAATTTTGCACAGTGATCTGTTTTTAGAACTTGAAAACAGATCACAGTGTATAAGCTCAGGTGTTAGGCAGTGAAAACACCAGCTACCGTTGGGGCAATGTCCACCACTTTTTATGCACTGCCATAGAGAATAAATCTAGTAGTCTTCCTTTTCGTTAAAGTTAGCCACAGGAGGCAGTATCATTAGAAAACACCAAAGTGCCTCTTTAAATCCCATGAATAATAATGTTAACTAAAACTAGTAAGTGAGTGCAGCACAGTTCGGGTTCTCCTGTTCACTGCGTCTAGAACAGCGGAGGTATCTCAGTCCCTCTGAGGAAACAAGTTTAATTAACCCCTTAAGCCCAGAGAGTTTTAGGAGCAATTTCCGCCAGAAATTACATATGTGAATTAAAGCAAGTACAGCTCCCAAACTATAAATTGGAAATACAAATGTTTGTATTTGTATGACAGAAAGGTATTAATTTCGGCATCATTGAACAGCAGTTTCTTGCTCTAATTTCTTCCTATTTAAACATGTTTATGATGAGTCTGCTCAACCCAATAATTACCTACTCTCCACACAGAACTAAAGGCATGTCAACTATTTGACTCGCAGCCTGGACTTATGATGCTATAACTTGTTTAAGAAAAAGCAACCTTTAGAGAAGATGGACAAACAGATTGGCGCTTTCTCTGCAGTAATGTGGGCTCTGCTCTGTTGAAGTGAAGAAAGAGCTGAGAAAAAAGCAAAATTCTTGATGCAATCTTCAATCTATGTTCCAACCTTTACCTATGATCATAGGATATGGATTGTGAACAAAATAACTATCCAGATGCAAGCAGTCAAAAAGAGAGTTATCCGGAGCATGGACTCGAGGAAAGGATGAGGTGCTCAATCATCTGGGAGGCTTAGAGTATAGCCACTGCTTCTTTACATCAAAAGGAGCCAGCAGAATACTGTATCTAATATAATCTACACCATGTAATATTAAAACTATATGATTTAAGGGATAGTAAATAATGTTAAAGGAGACCCATTAGCTTGGCTACTGCAATGCTGAAGCTCTTCTTGATGGGTATTTTGATGTGCAGCTTCATGGTCTCATTATCATCAACCTTTGCTGAAGCATTAAAGAAGATTTTGAACCAGTTTCAATTTCTTTTCTGAGTGGAGATATTTTTCAAACACAGTGTGAACTTTTTTTAAAGGATTTCCTGAGATTTAGATACTACCTTAAAATGGATCTTGTTTTCTGTCTTTGCAGGAGTCTTTTTATGTGACACCTCTGTTGCACCAGCAGCTTAGCAAAGAATACCCTCCAGGCCTTAAAGCCTAACCCGCCTCTGGCAACTTGGTCGGAATTTTTTTTTTCCTACAAGGAGCTGCAATCATCTTTTTTTACTAAAGCATAAAGTTTTCTGCCAATTGTGGCTTTGGCATACTGCATCGAAAGCCAGCAGAGACAGAGATTCAGCTCAGCTTCAACACCAGCATCTGGTCCAGGATCCCTAGAGAGCCAAAAAGCTGCTTCCAGGTCAGCCTAAGAAAAAAGATTTAGCTCTCCCCTCGCTCTGATGTTTTAAGAATTAAAATATTGATGCAGACTATTTCATGTTAATTTCTTAGAAAGCTAATTATGTTTTTGATTCAATTTATCCAGAAATATAATCTGTTATAAATGTCACATTATCATAAATTTTAGAAGACTGTCTTTCTTTCTTTAGGCGCTTTATACATAATTTGTTCCATTAAAGCTTGTATTTGTTAAACTGCTGCCAAGCTGGAAAGCATCTTGCTTTTTCGTGTCAGTCCTTCTTTTCACTTACTGTATCTATTTTTATTTAGGCAAATGCTTTTTATTTGATCCAGACCCATTTGCAGTTAAACCCTCTACATTTTGTGGCTGTATCCATAGCTCTCTGTAGGCCAGGAAGGAATATGGATGTAGCTGTTACCTATTAGCTCCATTTATTTCACAGTAGTTCCTGCTTAAAGTTTGTGATCATAAACCTCTTTGCCATGTAGCCTTATCAAATCTATTAGTTTTTAGGTCCACACATCTCAGCTGTACTTTGTAGCTGATTCAGAATTTGAGTTTTACTCTAAAATCATCTGCCTCAATGGGAAAACGCATGGGAAGTTCTCCTGTTCCCATGTTGTACCATAAAGCCGTGATAATAATTTTGGACTTTGAGGAGGAATGTCCGGGTTTCATCCTAAGCATTCTCACTGAGGCACAAGGTGCTGATTGCCGCAGTGCTGCTCTTGACTTTGCTTTGCAACCACCCCACATCCCAGCTAACTCCACAGGACACCTCCCACAGAGGTTTGCTATGATCCCCCACTGTGTGAGAGCTCAAATGACCCCACCACACAGATCTTCTTTCCTTTTCTGTGAAGCTACCCTAGAGGACTCACATTGGAAGAGGCACCAACATGGAAAGCCAAACCAGAGATCCAGAACTTCAGAAGAAACGTAGCTAAGTTGGGATGGTTGACGATCCAGAACTGAATTGCTGCAGAACAGATGGTTTGCAAAATTCTTTTTTGAGTTTTGGGAACCCCAAGCTGCTTGGAGTGATAGACAGGGTGGAGGAAGAGAGCTTCTCTTGGTGTGTGGCACACAGGACAAAAGAAATCCCCTCTGCTGTGAGCCCTGCTAAAATGCAAATGCTAAGTTAACTTTGAAGAACAGACTTGGACAGAGGTACAAGGTCTGGCACATCAGGGAGAGTTTCTAGCTAGATGATATGTCTTTGATGATTTTGGTCTTTTCATGACTTTAGTATTGAGAATAGTCAAAGCTAGCAAGATGGTTTGTATGAAAAGCTATGCTGCAGAAAAATGTTTTGAGCTGTGATAAGCTAGAACAAGCTTTATTTCACTAAGGGTTTAAACACCTAAATAATGTTAACGGTCGTGTGTTTCCTCATATGCTCATTTTGATTACCAAATTATGACCAAAAATCATTTAATGAAATCCTCATTTCTGCTAAGTACTAGCTCACTCAAAGAAGAGTAAGACTTGATTAACTAAAGGTTATTAATGTCTGATTAAACAAATCATTTAATAAAGCATTATTTTGCCAAACAATGTTTTATTGACCTCATGGATTTGCGAATTTGTGAATTGGTTTGAAAACATTCCAATTGCTCTAAATTAGACAAAAGATAATTTCATCACATTCCAAACTCTGGTTCTCAATCATAAAACCAACGCTAAACTGTGATATCATTGCATCATCTCATTGATAATGGTTTTCAACCATGTTTCTCCTTCTTCTTTGTATATAGTAGCTTAGTTTTAGTTGAGTTTCACTAGTTTTTAGTCAAGAGTGTTAAACTGAAATACATTTGACTTTGAGCTGAGTGAGTTTTGCTAATAAGTGTATGTTTTGAACAGAGGTTGGGGTGAATCTATTCTGTTCAGAATTATCTGTTTGACCATGATTTGAGCTTGATTCACACTTTCATTTGTTGCTCTAACAATCAGCCAGTATGGCTTGTGTTCATAAACAATATATGACAGCCCGAATAACATTTGAGTAAATAACATATTTACCACCCCTACTGGGCTGGATAATAAATATCTTAAAATATCACAAAACCCACATGGTTGGTTTTCCTCAGTCTTTTTCCAGTAAATGGAAAATCTTAGCTTGACTGCCAACTCCTACACTTGGTAGGTATGCTTGCATTGGTCCTTTAAAAAAATGCAGCTGAATAAATCCATCCATCCATTTTCTCCCGCTTCATCCATCAGGGTCGTGGTAGGCCGGTGCCTATCTCCAGCAGACTATGGGTGTAAGGTGGGGTACATCCAGGACAGGACGCCAGTCTGTCGCAGGGCAACACACATACTCACACCAAGGGACAATTGAGAGATGCCAATTTACCTAACAGTCATGTTTTGGGACTGTGGGAGGAAGCCAGAGTACCCGGAGAGAACCCACACATGCACAGGGAGAACATGCAAACTCCATGCAGAAAGACCCCCGGCCGGGACTGAACCCAGAATCTTCATGCTGCAAGGCAACAGTGCTAACCGCTGCTCCACCGCACAGCCCCAGCTGAATAAATTGATAAGCAAAATGTCTCCCAGAAATAATAAGTGTGAAAAAATAAGTGTGTTTGTAGCAGTCAAGGTGAGTATTTCACATCTGGACTGTGTCATGTGATTTGCTAATCATGCTGTTCTAAAGTTTATTTAGTCATCAGGAAGAAGGCTGCTGAAACACTTAGCATTACGTTTTGTGATATTCAAACTAACCCTTAAAGTTTTTTTCAGTGAAAGGGAATCCTTTTTGAATACCATTTCAGTAGCAACACTATTTAACATGATTTACATAATAGGACATAAGAAAATAAAGACATACAGGGAAAGGTCCATAGTACTGGCATATGGAAGGCAAGGCAAGAAACAGCAGCAAGAAAATTCAGAAAATGAAAATGACTAAATATTGAGATAAAATTAATAATTAGATTATTAACAAAAATTATCATGCAAGTAATGGAAACAAGACAAGGCATATCATCATTTGATTGTGAAAGTATATTTATATGCTGCCAAGGCAATTTTTAAATGTCTCTCCCTAAGGAGTAGGCAATTCCCTGAAACTATTATTCAATCATAGTATCTGCAAGTAAACATTCGGTTACCAATATGAACACACACTAAAGCATTTAAATCTTTACTGTTTTCAATTCTAGATGAGGGAGATTCCTTATAAAAATGTCACTGTCTGGATTAAGAGTGACAGGCTTTCCTGACTCCCCTGTAGCCTCCCCGCTAATCTCATTTTAGGGGAGCCCCTTGCCACCGTCCAAGTATTTGGTTCTCATTGTGCAGAGTAGACATTTATATATATAAAGACCCAAGAGGGCTGGACAGCTGATCCAATGACAACAAGTCTGTAATTTATGTTGGACCTAAATTATTCAGTCATTTATAGACTGATAGAAGTATTTTATTCTATTCTTTATGATATCGATATGGAAAGTTTATGTAAGAATTTCAGAACTGGGATGATGTGCTCCACTTTTTTAGTTTTAGTGAGTATGCAGGCATCAATGTTCTGATTAACGATTTTGGCAGACCTATAAAGATAATGTTGAAGTAATCAGTTCTAAAGATGAGCGTATATATTACTTTTTTTTCAAGATTCTGCTGAGACATTAGTACTTTAAACCTGGGGATGTTCTTTAGGTGATATAAAACCAACCTTTTTATTATCTTCATGTGCCTCTGAAGGTTTAGGTTTGAGTCCATCACTACTACCAGTTTTGGAGTCTGGTTTGTTATCCATGGATTTATTAACTGAATATGTGTGCTACCTCTTAGACCATCCCCATTTGGTCCAAAAAAATGTTACTTCAGTTTTGTTTTGGCACATCCATTTTGGCACTGATTTCTTCTATGCATGTACCTTGTGATTGAATGGGTTCATTGATAACTAGTGACTTCATGACAGAGAGCTATGTGTCATCTGCATACTTACGGTATCTATAACAGAGCATATAGACATTGGGAGTGAAGCACAATCACAATATTAGGTGTAATATCTAATATGGGTAAACATTTCATTCACAATGCTTAAGCTACTACATTTTAAGCAAATTAGTGGCAGTTACACATTACAACCATATTACAGTTTGCAGTGCACACTGGAACAAAAAAAAAATCAATATTTGCAGGCATGTCTTGTGGTTTGACGAAACTGAAATTTAACTCTTGTCCATAATGACCTTAGTTACATGTAGAGGTCAACAGAGGAAGCTTTAACGCCTGGAAAAGTTATTCCAACCCTGAAAGAAGGCAGCATCATGTTGTAGGGATTTTTTGCTGCAGGACTGGTGCACTTTACAAATTAGAAAAGGCTATCATATGGAAATTTAAAGCAACATCTGCAGACATCAGTAAGGAGGTATTAATTAAAAAAAACTTGTGACCTTCAAGAAAGTAAAAAAATCTTAAAAAGGATCGTTCTCATACTGGCATTTAGATACTTTAAAAAATGTTGATTCTGACAGATATAAGACAGGAAAGTATATTTTCAGATTTTGTGGCCGACAGTGTTTCTTTATGTAAGGCATGTCAACTTCTGGTTTCAATCATATATAAACATTTTATATCGGATTTTCTGCAAGTCAACCTTTTTTTTTTTTTTTTTTTTTTTTAAAGAAAGTTTTAAAAAGTTTTAAAAAGTTTTCCCAAACTGAATGCAATTTACCTCTGCACTACTGCTCTTCTGAGATGTTTCATGAATTTCTGAACAAGTCCTATAAACACAAACACACATCTGTTGCTTTTCCAGCTGTGCTTGTTTGCTTTTCATTCCTGATTCCAATTCAGATCCCAGTCTTGACTTTTGGATCTTTGCATGAACAAGCTTCACCCATGATCTTAGCAAATCCCAAATGTCCTGTTTTGAGGGTCAGCTGACTTAATATTATAGGATGAAAAACAGAGTTTTTACAATTATTACCCAGACTATTGAACTGCACCTGTCAGCTTAGGATCTTTGGACTTAGGAATCTTAAAAAAATCTAAACTGGAACTCCTATACTAAGCAGAATTCACCTTTTGCACATTTTTTTACTTCCATTTGGGTCTCCACTGCGTCTAGAAACTAGAATGCTAAAAAAAAGTTAATAACGGAATCTAGCTATGCATTGACAATAATTGAATATTGGTGTCTGGAAAACAAGATGTTTTACAAACAGGATTATTACATCACAGTCTGCAGGTATTGTCCACATAGCAATCCAAACTGAGCTACGCAAACTTAATTATGGGTAGAGAAGCACATTTTGCCAGCTGGTTTTACTGATGTGCAATGACTGCTAGAGAAGACAAATATTTAGTTGTTGGCTGCTATAAACATTTACATTTTTCCAGTCATGGAAAACAGAGGTGCATGGCTGCATCTTTCTTTTTCTTTTCCTGGCCACATTTCCAAAGTCAATTGTAGTTTGCATGAATCCCTTAATGAAGGACTCTTTTTAGTAGAACCACCAGGACACTGTAGGATTTGCCAAAAGATTTCTTTATTTATTTTTGCTGAAATTTTTTCCTCAGTTAGCCTTTCTAGAAAAATTGCCTTTTGTTTCATAAAGGAGAAAAATAATAAAATAAGTGTTCTTTTGGATTTTTTGGATGTTTTGTCCATTTGCTTGTAAGAGATCTAGGCAGACAAATGCCACTCTGTAAAAGTGAATGAGCCCCAAAACAGTTCATTCTGAAAGGGGGCAGTTAAATTATCTAACAGTCCTTTTGTGCAAAAAAATGAACATGTTTTGTATAGGCCATAAACCTATCATATCATGTTGAAAATGAACCATAAAAGATTCCTTTAAACTTGTTTTTTTGTGTGTTTTTTACATTTTTTACACGTTACAGTTTTTTCAAAGGCAGCATAAATTAAACTTTTATTTATATCATTTATTCAGCCACAGTTTGAAACTGTCTTGAATACCTTCCATTTACTTCTTGATGCTGCGGTAGGTTTCAACTTCTTCTCATCCCATTTTGTGGAAGCCAGTCTCCATCTCATGATACTACCTCCACAGCGCTTTAACACTGGTATACAGTTAGGTTTGTATGGAGTATATCTGCCAGATTATGTAGTATCCAAGAGTTTTGATTGAAGCATCAGTACACACGTTTTAAACAGACATAAGACTAATATCAAAAATAAAAAAAAAGACAAACAACAGACTTTTGCTCTTATATTTGGTTCCATTTCTAACAACTTTGTGAACCGGACACACAAATACACTAACCTCTCTGCACTGACATGAGGAGAAAGCCTATTCCCATCTGATAGTTTGAAATTCTATCACACTTCATGGTGCTACATTATTTATGCGGCAGACAGCAGGGTTTGAAGGATCTGTTTCATGATAATCCACGCTGACACCTCCTTCTTCTGCCACACTCTAAACAGCTAAAAGCCAGCCAAGTCACCAGACATTAGACATCCGCACATGGAGACAAAACACCATCTGACACGCCCTTCACTTTGAAATGTTATCTTAGCCAATAGGAAATCCTACCAAACTTATCAGCACCATTTATCAAATTCTCCAGCGCCCGTATCTCTGAATATTTATCTTTCTCCTGTCCTTTGGTTTACATGATGCATTCTCTGTCTGTCTGATCATTTATAAAGGCCCCAAAACCTTGTCACAGACCCATGTTTTTCTATCATCCCCCATCTGAGTCTGTTTCAGACCAATTGTGGCTTTAGATGTGATGCTTGTCTGCCCCCTACTGGCTCAATCATGCAGGTCTTTTTAGAGGAGGTTACTGATTTTTTTTATTTATTATTTTTTTTTTTTTACTTTTTATCACAATCCTTTAAAAAGTAATCTTAACTTAATGTTATTACAGATTAAGCCTAAACAATAAACTCTCAGGCTGGATATCACTGTCTTTTTAATTAAGATCTCAGTCATGCGGGTGGAAGGAATTAATTACTCTTCCCTTCAATGCAGGAGTCCTTTCTCATTCTTTACATAACGTCAAACCGCGGCAGAGTGAGGAAAAACAATTTCACTCTGAAATACTCATTCACGCTTTGTTCTTTTTTTCCTCTCTTTTCCTGTGAATATATGAAAAAGGAGCTCAAAACACACGCAAATGGATGCTTCATTGTAAAACCTTCACTGGTTCAGAAAAATATAGCTCCCATTAAGCTTTTCTTTTGGTTGTTTTTTCGGACTTGAATGCAGACTGCAGTAGCCTGAAAGTGATGTAACATCAGCTGCAGGGCAATGATGCTGCAACTAATTACAGATCTCAGCCACAGCATGTGGTAAAGCACACAGTCTTCTATCTGTGCTTCGTAAAACTCAGGTACAGAGATCCAACAGAGTCAGTAATGAGTTATCAGTTAACCCAGATGAACTAAGATAAATGTACATATTTTATTCATTCCTTCTATAGTAAACTAAGCAGACTGTTGGGATTTCCTATATCCCTGTCTCAGCCCATTCTTAACAGCATCAATTCATCTGGGAATTCTTTTTTTTTTCTTGAGGGTTGGGGATATATTTAAAGGAAATCTTTAACCATTCCTTCAGAAGTGTCTTTGTGAGATAGAAAATGAATGTTATGGCTCCATTTCTTTACTCTAATTTGTCCCAAAGCTTCTCTATCAGGTTGAAGTTATCACCCTGTGGGCCAGTAAAATCCTTCCCGACCAAACCCTCATCTATGTATTTATGTACCTCACTCACCTTGGTGCATAGACATAAGACAAGAAGTCGCCTCGACCAAACAGTTCCCACAAAGTTATACCAAATGTTGCAGTATGGTGGAGTTTGGTTTCTAAACTAAATGATTAACTCCACTAAAACAGCCTAACAGCATAATTCCCTCTATTTCTTACCATCCATCATATCATCAGACAGAGAGGCGTAATGTTTCTCTCTCTGTTTTCACTGCTGCAGAGACATCTTGCTCTATTTATAAAGCATTCTGCAGCTGCTTCATGAGCTAATCTGCAGGACTCATGCAGTTTGGAAGTCTGCAGCTTTTGACTCTACAGTTATTAAGCTGCTGATCTCCTTTTAATAATTATAGCTACAAGTAAGTTATGGATGTGAATTTCCAAATTAAAAAAAGAGACGAAAGGTCAAATGTAATGTGTCTGTTTGCTCTGTATACCTTTATGCTGGCTCTTTCCAATTGAAGTCATTGTGTGAATCACAGTGACCTTTTGAACTGTAAAACGATAACACCTGACTGAACCTCAACATGTCTTATATCATATCGTGCCCATTTTTTTGAACAAGAACTACAATAATTTCTGCAGAGATGTTTAATTCTTTGCCACCAATTTCCTCCTACCCTTGCTACTTCTGCCCAACTGCAGTAATACTTTGCGTTTCACTTGCAAAGTAATTAATTAGCATTTTATTGCAGGACATACATATTTAATGCAATAGGAAAAAAACATAATATTTGTTACAAAAAACTTTGCTTGCAATAGATATCAGATATTTTCTGTAGTTCTTGAGGACATTTGCACCCACTGATCAGAGGGTTTGGATCACTCTTCTGTACAGCTCTTCATCTTTCAGTTCTTGACGCTGTCGCTGGGAAACTTGGACTTTCAGCTCACTCCAGATATTTCTATTTAGCTATGCCACTCCAGGACCTTGAGTTGCTTATTTTGCAGCAGCTTTTTAGCTGTCCTGGCTGTGTGCTTCTGGTCATTGTTATGCTGTAAGACGACCCACGGCTTATCGTCAATGTCCTAACTGAAGACAGGAGGTTGCTGGCTTAGATCTCCCAATACACGGCCACATCCATCATCCCCTCTATACAGTGCAGCCTTCACATCTCATTTGCAGGAGAAAAAAATCGCCAAAGAATTTTCCTACCTCCTTGTTAGGCTGATGTTCTTGGGTTCATCATCCTTCTTCTGATCACAGAAGTTTAGACCAAAATGCTCTACTTTTCTTTCATCAGACCACATGACCTTCTCCCAGTCCTTCACTGGATCTTCCAAATGGTCATTGGCAAACTTCATCTTGCAGGGAGCCAAAGATCGAGAGAGACTGATCGACATCTTCTTTTGTTTTGTAATTGCACCAACAGTTGTTACCTTCTTACTAATCTCCCTCCCTATTTTCCTAGTCTAGTACATCCCAGCCTTATGCAGATCCTGATGTCGTTACAGAGCTCTCTAGCCTTAGTCTTTTTGGACAGCTTTGAATTTTTTGACTGAGTGTATGGACAGGTGTCTTTAATACATATATTGAATTAAAACAGGTTAATACAGGTGATGAGAAAAGAACAGGAGGGCAAATATGCAAGTAAGCTACCAAAAGCAATCAAATTGACATATTAGTACCATTTAGTCAAGTAGAAATTAAATCAGTAATTAAACAAAGGGTCAGACCAAGATGTCAAAAACAGTGGGAAGTCTAAGTAACTGTTAGATGGCTTTAGGAAAACAGGAAGAAATAGAAACAATAAAGTAACCATATCAAGGTTACTCTACATAATATTTAATTTAGGGAAACACGCTTCAGGGAAATGTGTTTTTTTTTCCAAGAAGAAAATGTGGAACAGCTTTTATTGTTTTGCACTAAATATGTAGTTTAGAGAAATGAACTGGTGCATAAATTACGAGCCAACAAATTCTAACTAAACATGAAATACTTTTAAAGGTTCTAAATCTGAGTGATATTTATTATTGAGATACCTTAAAATCAACCATTTGATAAAGAGGATTGTTTGTTTTAGCAATATTTGTCTCCTGATCCACACTCCATCCCAACTGGTAGCTGTATTACACTGAAAGTTGCTCAACAACCAGCATTAAACCAAAGAAGAAGAGACGTTAATGGCTCTGTTGTTGAGCCAGAATTCTCAATCCTACATTCTTATGTAATGAGATAAAATGAAAACAAATGAATTAAAAATAGACATTGTTAATATAAGGAGTTCCTATGATTAAAAAATGCTTTGCAAGTTGGAAAAGCTGCCAAATTGGCTGTGTATCAAACACTTGTCCCCCCCCTGCATATTGAGCACAGAGGGATGATGGAAAGGTTTTACTGAAACATGCTGTTGTTGAACTTGACAGCTGTCCTTCAGGACAGATAAAAACACTGAGATCCAATTTCACCACCTCCCCTACACTGTCAGTTATAGCAGAGATTGATTTCTATCTTTTTGTGTATTTTTGTTGTGGGACAGCAATTGAATGGAGCTATCTGGCTCATCGAATAGAGCTTGAATAAGTTGGTTATTTGGGACACATAAAGACCACAGATAAGAATGTAAAAGATAAGATTTTCTAAGAGCTGGGACATATAGAGGATCACCAGAGGGACATAATGGTGGCTTTATGGGTGGAGTAGTGGTTTTACAAGCAGCTGCCAAAGTTTAAATAGCAGATGAATCAGAATCTCTGATTGTATTTCTAATATCCATGTAAATCTTTCAACTGCAGGTTACAGAACACAGTCAGTTAATAGTTTGTAAACAAAAGAGCAGATTGAAAAATTGGCATTTAGGCTCCTTCATCCATCCATTTTCTACAGTTGCTTGTCCTTACAGAGTCACGTAGCGGCTGATGAATATTTCCAGCTCTCAATGGGCCAGTTTCAGAGTACAACATGGACATGTTGGCAGTCCACCACAAGGCAACAGAGACCAACAATCATCTATGCATACACCCGCTCCTGGCGGCAATCAAGAGAGGAGAGTCAGTGTAACGTGTATTCTTATAAAATAGGAGGAAGCTAGGAATACCCAGAGGTAGAATCAACATATTTACAGGGACCTGCACATTTTTTTTGCTTTAAAAATTGGTATAAAACTGATCTGTTTCCTCAGGTTTTACATTTTCTTGCATGTTTTATTTTCATTTATTACCAGAGAAAGAACATCTTTTAAAATATCTTACACCTAATTCGGATTATTCTCCTAAAGAATTGAATAATTACAGGGTAATATTTGCGATCACATTTCTTTAAACTCTGCCTGTGCCAATCTTTCAACCCTATCCACTGTCCTTCTTTAATATGAACCACCTGAGTCACAGGAAGCTGCACCACAGTGGCTGTTTGCACACAGCCTGGTGTGTGAGGCACGATGCTCATCTCTTTAAGCCCATTTAACAGCTCGTTACCCATCCGTGTCTGTCCACCCCCCCCTCTTCCAGGCCCGCATCACCACTTGGTCAGGTTCCATTTTTGCTAATGCAGTGGAAATGAGCCGTGGGGCATTGCAAAACAAAGTGGAGCAGATCTGTGGCGGCATTTTACCCCCACACACCACCGAACAAACAAGGATCGACGTACGCAGGTAGTCACCACGAGGCGGGAGTGCATTGACACAGGCAGATCAACTGGGCAGCATTTAAAACACATGGGGAGGAATGTGTTTTACTGCAGAAAGCAGCCGATTAAATCAGAAAGGAGGGGAGAAACGTTTTTATGACTGACGGACAGGATGGAGTCTGCAGCAGAGATGGGATAGAAGAATCAAGGAGATAAATCACTTGTTTCAATCAGATTAATGTCCAGACCAGGGGTCTGCAAGCTCCTTTTGACTTCAGACCAGCTAATAAAACTCATCTAGAGCAGCAAACATTACATCATCATCTATTTTTTATTTTTCTAAACTTATATTTAAGAGATATTCACCATAGGTTGATTTTATTTTAGAAAAATCACGTTAAAAACTTTTTTTTTATTACTTGAAAAGGATACATATATATATATATATTTCTGTCGTAATTTTTTAAATAAAAAAAAAATCAATATACGTCAATAAATAAAACTTGTTTGCGAGTTGCAAACATTGCATGACTTTTTTCTTCTTTTTACAGAAAGAAAAGGATAGCTTACATTTAAACCTTAGGAGATTTGTATTTTTTTTAGACAACCAACACACCATTTGACATTTTACTTCGCAAAATGAAGACAGGAAGAGAATAAACACATTTTCAATCGGTTGCTTATATTTTGGGAAAGTTATGTTTGAATTTTCCCACTTAGAAAAAGATTTAAAAAAAATACATATTTTTTTCTTTGTTATAATTATTCAATATATTTTGTGAATTAAACAAAAAAACATTTTGACTGATTTTGACTTTAGCTCAGCTTATAAAATTCTTTGAGCCACAAACATGACTTTTCTTCTTAAAAAACATCTACAATGTTGCTGATATTTTTAAAAAAGGGTGTAAAAAATAAACAGAATAGAAATAGCAGGGAATGCTAAAACATACATTTGTTCAAACTTCTATTATTATCTATTCTATTGTTGCTAGTTCATCATTTTTTGCCCAAGTGATGAAGACCCGTTGTTGAGAGTCTAAAGAACCAGACTGGAGTCTCTAGGTTGACTTTTGTCCATCAAAACAAAACCACTGACAGACATTTTAGGGCTTTTAGATTTTAGTTTATGATCAAAGTTAAGTTGGTAACTCTTAATTCGATTTCTACAATAAAATCTGATTGATTACTTTGCTAGCTGTAAAGCATCACACAAACAATGATACTAAGCCTGAATGGCCAGATTATTAATGTTCAAAGGACCATTAGAAAAACCTGACATATGATGACAGTAAAACCTTTTTTTTTTTTCTTTATTCCGTCAGGATGTTATCCCTCACCCTGAGCTTTTGGATCTTAGTCATTTCGATTCATATCAGACGTAAACATTTAGTCGATTAAAGGGAACTAATATACAAGCAAGCAGAGATTCAATGCAAAGTATTCTACCCTACAGCTTAATGCTTTCCTGCTCTCCTTTTTTTTTACTTTTGTAATAATTGTTCCTTTGATTTGCCAATTATTTTAAAAAGTCACACAACCTTTCAACTCAAAGTTTACGTCATTAGTTCCAACGATTATAAATTAGAAAATCTTCTGAAAAAAAGAAGGAACTATTTCATCCGACGTGGCACAATAAAGGAAAATAGTCCAAAACTGTACTGATATAAAACTTTATTGCAAAACGACACAATCTGAATGAACTGGTGATTTACATGATCTGTTATGACAGATTAGAGTTGAGGGGTTAAGGAAAAGTTAGGAAGAACGTTGGAGGCTCAAACAGCAGCATCCAGAATCAGCTCAGGGTCACAGGAATGCATCAGGAGGTAAAGACGCTTGGAAAGCTCCGGGCCGACCCGCCGAGTCGTGGAGGTGATGCCTTCTCCTCGTCGGATCAGAAGGTCTGACAGAAGAGCAAGCTTCTGATTCTCAGACTTGCACTGACTGTACGCCTGTGAACACGCAGAGAGATTATGAGCTTTAAGGAAGGATGTCTTGAAGGTTAAAGTTTTATAAAAAAAAAAAAATCTTATGGTCAACTTTACTTTGAATAAAAAAAAGAAAAGATGGAAGAAAATTGTTTCACAGGTGGAAATTTCTTCAAATCTTTAAAAAAAAAGAAAAAAAAAACTCATTTTTTATAATAAGCCACAAACACAGATCGAGTAACAGAATCATAACCTATAAAACTTCCAATAATTACCAGACATTAATAATAATGTCAAGAAGATAAAAAACTTGCACCTTTAGCTGATATTCAGCCTCATCATCATCCATGACAGTGGAAATTTGCCTTTTTCTTCAGTGAGTCCGACTCAATCCAATTATCCACAATCCATAGCTGGACTGAAATCCTGCTTATTTATTGATGGTTTCAGTTGAGTTTCTCTTAAACCTGAGGGGATTTCGCCTTTTCTAAATGTGAAACTCAGTTGACTGGAAACCAATCTCTAGCACTGTGCCCTCTAACCACGGGATTGTCTTTCTGACAGCTCTCTTGTTTCCTGACAATCAGCCCAGAGCAACAGTTCATGCAGGTCAACAAGCACTATTCTTACTGCAGAATCCGACTTGAACCTGTTTCTTTCATTTCATCACAATAAATGCTGTTTGCATATTTTCGCAGCTACTTTATCTAAAAAAAAAAAAAAAAGTATACAATTCCATTTGACAAAATAAAACTGTTCATTTAGGATGTTTACAAATGTTTGGCTATTTCTTGATTCAATTCTCTGATGTTTTTTTTTTATCCGTAAAGTCAAATTACTGATAGCTGAAACAGCCTTTAAAAGAAATGATTTAATGTGTTGTAAATAAAGTAAAATTGAAGGTTTTTTTAGTGAAGAGATAAAATATTAAGGTTTTTAGGACTTATTTTGCTTATAATGCAGATATTAGTTTTACCAGAGTCTAGTCCTTGTGCTTCAAAACTTAAACAGTAAGATACTGACTACTAGCAACTAATTTCCATCATTTTGATACATTCTTGTATTTTATAACCGTTTCTATTCTATTCTTGGAAAATTAGAAAGCTTGACTCATGTGAACTTAATTCATAGGGTTCATCATGACAGCCTTCACTCTTCTGGGAAGAAAACATGCTCCTAAAACCGCAAGGTTTAGGAGCATCTAAATGGTCATTCTTCCAGAAGCATATCAGTGTGATAAAAGAAGGATGTTGGATGAGAAAGTCTGACTCTCTCTCTTTGCTGTATTTTATCCCAGAGGCCCATGCAGGCGAGTCAGGCTCATCCACAGCGAACCCGTTCCTCCATGTTGGAAGAGGAAGGCGATATCTTGGGGTCTAAAAACCCCAAACTTTACACTCGGAACAATAGAGTCAGATAAGGTCTTCCAAACAAAGACTCATTCATCAGATTGATTTGTTACTTCAGAGAACAGGCTGAGCTGCTGGAAGCAGCTGCTCGGCCACAGAAGCGTTTTCCATGAAACTCTGTGCGTGAGGTCATCTGAGGGCCACGTTGGAGGTTTGAAGCTCATTAATAACCAAAGTTAATATTGTTAACCAAATGATGAAACTAGAATTAGAAAACATTTTTTGTTAACTGGGATAAAAGCTAGAAAAAAAAACAGTAATAAGAGTTTATAAAACTAATTAAAACTGAATTTTAAGGGAGAATTAGACTTTTTTTTTGTTATCATAATGCATTAATATGACGGTTGCTGTTTTCGTTTTTTTTCTCAGCCGTACCGCATTATCCCATCAGATAGCAGCGTGGCAGTCCGGCCATTTGTATTGCTGTGGACTGTCCTAATCTGGGATTTGGGGTTTTTTTATTCATTTTTTTTTCCCATTTCTTAATACTTGCCTCACGGTATGCAAGTCATACTGCATAAAAGACTAAAGCTATTATTGAAACTGATAAAAACTAAACTGAAACTAAGCATTTAAATAAAAATAAAAATTAAATAAACTAGTTAACAAATAAAAACGAAGTGGAACTAAAATAGAATAGAAAATCAGAAGTCAAAACTAGATACAAAATAAAATATAAAGAGCAGAGGAATATATTTAATATTTTTTTTTTTTTACGATTTCTGTATCTCCAAGCGTTTGCAAAACAACTAAATCTGTGCTGGTCGAAACAATTGCAAGGTGAATGCGAACCTTCCTGAGAAGCTGCGGGGAAGGATATGCTGCCAAGATGGCAGCGGCCACATCTGGGCTCACTCTGTTGAACTGCTGAATCTGTCTCTTCCACGCTTGCAGCAGGCCCTTCCCGGCTTTGTCCACCCGCTGGCCTCCCGCCCACTCGCTCTCCAGGTAGAAGGAGAAGCCGGTCTGCTCTCGCTCTCTCCTGAAAACAACCAAGAGGCGTGTGGGAAGTGACCGTATGATCCGGCAGAGGCGGCGCTCAGCCAAGCTGTGATGAGAGAGAGAGGAGAGAGAGCTATAGGATGCTCACTTGAAAGGGGCTTCAGCGACTGCTTTGGTCGTCATGGTGATGTGGTCGGAGAACTCCTTCCAGGTAGATAAGAAGTGGACAGAGACGCCGGTGTGAAGCTGGAGGTGGACCATAGCCTGAAGGGATTTTAGACACACTTCAGTGAAGATGGACAAAAGAAATCCTTCCACAGGCTTTAATAGAAGCGATCACATACAAGTTATTCTCATTAGATGACAACAAAACACTTATAAACATTTTAATTAAAAAAAAAACTCTTAAATAACATCAATAGGTTTTACATTTCTTGCACATATTAAAGCTTGATTAACAAATGAGACTGAATTTACATATTAAAATGGAACATTTGATTGTGTTCCTGACATTCCTGACATATTGGAGGTAAAATATCCCATATTATAGCATTACCTAATGTACAAGATCCCATTAGTTTAAACACAACTAAAAAGGGAATTAGCAAAATAGAGTTTATATCTAAACTAGTATTTTAAGTATGAAAATATGAACCTAAAGATGTTTGGATGATTCAAAAACCCCTATAAACCCTCATTGGTTCCCATGTTACTGCTGTAAATCATTTATAAGAAAGCAAGTTTAGAACCGCCAACGACTAATCGAATAAAGTTAACTGAGGTCCATTTTGTGAACCATGGAGTACCATTAGAGAATGTGTTGCTTTAGTGTTTGATGTGTAGCTATCAACATTTAGATGCTTTCCTGTTGGAATAGCGACTGTATACTGGGATCAGTGATGTAGAATCCAGTGTTTGGCTCCTTCAAGACAGGAAATGTTATTTTTCTGTGACATCATTCCTTCATGTATTAAAAAGTTGATGCTCCAAGGCCTCCAATTGTTCAGATAATTATTAGCCAAGTTACTTGGAAAATGGGTTAGGTGCCTTTGGTACAGTGGTCTAAAGCTCCAATCTGCATTTTAAAGCTGCGTCCCTTGTCCCATGAATCTTGCCTACAGGCTGAATTCTCACTGCATTTGTGCGTTCGCAAACGCACGAGAATCCATCTTGTTCTGGTACTGCTTCAACTGTATGAAACTGTCCAAAGCAGGTCAGACAATCACCCTGCAGTGTTATGGTTCAAGCTGTGACGAAAACAAGAGCTGCCAGGTCCACAGCTGAACCACCATAAACATGACAGCAAAGGAGGTCTAGATAAAGTACGTGATTTTATCTTTGAAAGAGGAACAGCAAGAACTTCCATGTGTACGTTGCTATGGTTTCCAATGGCATCTGCTGACATTTTTATTTGTTATTTATGACTGACTCAGGAGGCGTTGTTGAATGTCGCTCCTTTTTCCCCCAAACAGAAACAATTGGAAGCAGTAGAACTGAACCAGACTGCTACACATGATCAATCCGGCCCTGTCAGGTTATTGTCGCCTGAATCAAACAGCTGAAAAAGCAAACTGCCAAACTACATAGAGTTAATACCTAAAAATAAGAGTCAACATCAAAAAAAAAGTTCAAACACTCAAGTATTTCCTTGAATGGCTTTAATGTTTGATTATGGCGGAGCGTCGATAAGCTTTTCTATTGTTACAAAATTCATTTCCATCCAATGTTGTGTGAATTTTATACCAAGATGTTGTACTGATGATGGGAAACTCTGAAGTCTATGCAAAGCCTTCTACAACGTATAAATGTCGCATCCTCCCTGAACCACTCATCCAATGAATTCTGTCATCTTGGAATATGCCCCTTCCATTAGGGAAAAATAAATCCATTGATGGAATAACCTGATTATTCAGTATATTACGGTAGTCAGCAGACCTCATTCTTTGGGGAACTAATGTCGCTGAACCTAAACCTAACCAACTGTACCCACCCCCTCAGGCTTGTACAGTAGGTCATGGTTGCGTCACTTCATCTACCGGACTTCCTACCCTGATGCGTCCATCTTTCTACAACTGGGTAAATCCAAATTCTTCAGATCACGACACCTTTGAGTCCTCCAGAGTATAATCGTTATGCTCCATAGGAAAAAGAAGAAACTCATTGCATCAGCTCGGGTTTATTAACGGATTACTTAATAGACTGCTTAGTTAAATTTCTTTTTTTGACCAGGCTGTGTATTTGTGTCAGGTTTGACATATCTAAAACTTGCGGGACAGAGACGCTAAAAGAGTGGAGTTTGAGACCAATCCTTTGGTGTGAGAATCCATCTCCCTCTGGAGAATTTCCACAATTATCAGTTCTGTAGCAGAGCTACATGTGCAAAGATTACACGGTTTATGCTACCTGCTACCTAATCTTTAAAAAGGGTCCAAACTACTGGCATACCTGCTGATGAATTCAATATACTACTGTGGTCACTTCCTAGTGTGGTGACAAAATGCCATTTTTTCCACTCTTACCTTATGTTTCAGATGAATGTCTTTCAATGCAACTGAAATGATGAGCAACAGCCTTGAAAAGGGCCTTTTGTTATAACCCAACGGCTGCTATAGAGCCGTCACTCTGTTTATGCCACCATGCTGGACAGCATAAAATCACCATCACATGAGCTGTGTCTCATTCGCAGGCTGTGTCCTTCGAAGGACGCATTTTAAGGCCGGTTACGTCACAACGCTGCCCGGAGGCTGTCCCATTTGGAGAAAAATTCTGAGGACACTTAAAATGCAGCCTTTGAATGCGTCCTCCTTTTACCCGAATTCTGAGGACGCACCGCTACCATCCTTCGTGGCTTTGCCTGCCACAAGATTTCCCAAGATGCTTTGGACGCTTTCTTTCAGTAGTTGAAGAAGAAGAAAAAAGGCGAATCTCCTTCGAGTTATCGAGCTAAATGTTACCTCTCCACTGCGCTCTTCCAGCCTGAGAAAAATTCGTCGCCGGTTTTGCTGCTGCCGAAGACGCCAAAGCCAACTCTCCTCCTCCTCCAATAACAAGTAAATAAAAAAAATAAACATTTCAAGATCCGTTTCCTTTTTGGGGGGTTGTTGTATTTCTCAAAGCTCGAGCTCTCGGTTTTTTGGTTTGGAGCCGTTTTTCCCGGGCTTGGGGTAGACGTGATGACGTTGTGTCGCAACCAGGAAGTGCTCCAAAGGCTAGACCGTCCCATTTACCAACGGCTGAGGATCCTCCAGAGCATCCTCCTAAGGCTGGGTCCTCCTAAGGCTGAGTAGGCTGCGTCCTTCGAAGGACGCAGCCTGCGGAATGAGACACAGCTATCGCGTAATAATTGACTACAGAGATGTAATACAAAATGAGGAGAAAATCTGTCAACTCAACATTGTCTAGCTATGTTGAACATTTAGATAGGGAGTTAAAACAGCGCTACATCGGGAAAAAGTTCTCTTTTTTTGGAGTGCAGGATCCCTATAGTTTGACTGCTAGCTTTTTTTTTTTTTAACCAATTCAACACTGCCATTCCGTCGCACATTCCCGACATGTTGACCAAGACTTGCAGAATTACTTGTTGAATGGTCAACCTTACTTTTCAGGAAAAGCACTCTGGAAGGAGTGCTGGGGGAAACCCTGCCTGCCCGTTGAAAGATGAAACCCTCTACTCGTTTTCAACAAGCATCATTGGCAGTTTCCACATCTTTCTAAATGAAAACAATCTGTAGGACAATAATTAGAGGATAACAGCTAACCGTTTAAGAAGTGATAGCTGTAGTTGGTGAACAGATCTGTCGCCCAGCTGGTTCATGGGTTGGTACACCCATAAGTGGAGCATAAGATTATCCTGTTTTTGTTGATGTTCTTAAGGTAATATAGAGAGAAACTGCAATAGCTGCTAATCGGTTTTCATATATGTGAGGTTTGTTTCAGCACAAACGGCAAGTTGACAACAGCATGCCTCACAAGGAAGTAGAAAACACAGCAGTTTAAAACCTCTTCAAAGCCTCTCTTTGCCGTCATAGAGCGACACCAGTTTCTTTACAGGACGGGTCGTGGAAAGTAAAAATGAAAGTATTTTGCCACGCAGACGTGTTCAGAATAAACCAAGCTTAAGACATTTTAGACAAAATCCTTTCAAACAAAAAAAACCTTGTTCTGTTACAAAAGAAAGTGATGAGAGTGATGAAAGCAGTGTTTCATTTTTTTCTTTAATGGAGGAAAAAAAAAAGTTGATCCCTCCTGCTCCGTTCTTTCCATCTCATATCCCTGTCAGCTTTTTATAACAATTCTCCTGTAAACACAACGTATACTTTCTACTCTCAAGTGTCATATTTAAGCTTTTTGCTGCTTTTTAAATGAGAATTTGTGATGAAGATCATGCTGGAATTATTTCAGGTTACCTGGATGACAAAAACTACCTTGGAGGCGACCCGATGAGATGTTCAAAGAGCCAGTTTGATTGTGGCTGATGTTTACTGGTTCTGATTGAACACTTTTTGATTATTTTCTTCCCCCCAGCCAGAGAAAGTGATTATCTAATCATCATCAGGTGATTAGAGGAGTGCCTTCATTTATTTATTTATTTTTTCTTTTTTTTTTTAACCCCCCTGAAGATCAGAGAATTGATTAGAGAAAATGAGCTGCATAGCGTGGAACATTTCCTACTGTAGAGTTATATTAATAAATTAAAACATCCCAATGTTGAGAAATCATTTAGGATGTAAAATGTTAGAGAGGAAAAAAAAAATGCAGAATTTAGTTGAATCTAAAAAGGAATAAAAAAAGAGGGTAAAGGCTGCCATTTTGTACTACTGTACAAAATGTTTTAGTGTATATTTAACGTATTAGAATAAAAGATTATTTGAAGAAATCTGACTTATCAGCACGGATTATAAAATAAATACGAATTTTTACAAATTCTTAAGAACTAATTATTATATTTAAAATCAAATAGTTAAAAAAAAATAGACATTTATTTTGTTTGTAAATCTAATAAAATAATCGCCTGTGTGGGTTGAAAGATTTACGACCCACAGGAGCCCCGGATAATAAAATCAAACCAAACTGTAACACACTTTCTCTCCCTCCCTCCTTTGGGTGAAGTTGTAGAATAAAGTGCATTGATGTGCAGCAACACAGACACTCTTCAGCTGAGAAAAAAAAACGAACTAAATAGCTGTTTGACGCAATAGTAACAGAGGCACTACTAAAAAAAAAAAAACTTCAAACAACCCGACTTCAAAAGGAAAAAGAAACTGACTTTATCACATTAATAATGGATTATTTAATAGAGTTTTAGGACTACGTTTATCTGCAGCATATCAGCTTTTTCTTCTGCCGTCCTACCTCCTCCACCTCCACTCTGGACACCTCTGGAAGCTTCCCAGTGTTACCACTCCTGTGTTTCTTCTTCTCTTTTCCTCTTCTTGGCTCTTCGTCAGCTAAAGCCTCTCTGAACCTCTTCTGACTGTTAGACTTCTGTGCTCTAGGGAAAAAAAAACAAAAAAAAAAATCAAGGGATTTTAGGAAACCTATAACAGATGTTACCCAGAATCAACAGAGCTGGTACCAGATGGACCAGTGAGTCTTTTTACATCTAATGTTTCCCCTAAAAGAACTGAAGTACGTCGAAATGAATCTGATTGTTTTAGGTTAGCAAGGAATTACAGCGTCATCCTGATTTATTTATCTGTGTGGCATCAGCCTCTGCTATCTCCTGGATTAAAAAAAGCTGTACGTTAAACTGCAAACTGGTTACTTTTTCTTAAGAATTAATAATTTTATTAGAATGAAAAACTAATACGTACAAAAACAGACTTTCATTTTGTTTTTAACTCTAATAAATTAATTAGATGAAGTACATGCATCAAAACATGTGAACTGACAGAAATATTTCACCCAAATTTGAAGATTTAGATCATTTAAATACATAAATTCCCATTTTTAGTATTATTTTAACAGCAACCTCTTAAATAAACCACATTCATTTGTATAATAAAGCTTATTTATTTGAAATAGTTAATCATCAGGTTTCTACTTTATCAATACTGACTATTAATCCTGAAACTTGTGTATTTTGTATAAATAGGCTACTTTAAACCCATGAATACGCATCATGTAAGGTTTATTCAATGGGTTTGTGTTAAAATTATATACAAAAAGAAAAAAAAAAGTAAATGGGAATTTTTCATGTAAAAATGAAAAAAAATTTAAAAATTAAAATTACATAAATCTTAAAATTTGGAGAAAATATTTCTGTGAGTGCAGGATCATCTCAAACATGTTGAACCTGAGAAGATATTTTACAAGAAGGTCATATTTTAGGCAACAAATCTGATGGTAACTTTTGCAAATTAAGGCAAACAGCAGCTTAGACTAAAAATGAAACGTTTAAGCAGAAGTTAGAAAGGTTACAACTGAACTTTAGTACGAAGGCCACAGAAAATAAATGGATTTTTCACATGGTTAAAGAATCATTTGTCCGTTTTTGCTGCTTTATCTACCCATTGGCTTCACTCCCAGTGGACGTTAACCTCATCCTGAAAGCGATACGTTTCTTTTGATTCGTAGAAAACTGGTTGATAGTTGGAAAAACATTCTCTTCACCTATTTTGAGTTTTGTATTTTTATTACAAGAACTAACTCCATCTGTTTGCTAAAACCTTCCTGGTTACAAAGGAAAAGCAGAGCCTGGTGTTTGGGATCGACCCTCCGAGCTCAGATGAATTAAAAGACTTTGTATCTCTTTCTCGATCTGTTCATTGAGCCGACTCACCTGAAGTAGTTCTCCAACTCAACGACTGCCAGGCTGAGCGTTTTGTCGGGATGACGCCTCTGTTGCCCCTGGACCCAGGATGTGAGGGTGGGACTGCAGTCTGACCTGCCGTGCCTCTCCTCCTGGGTTAAACAGACAGAGAAACAAGTTCACTGAGCGGAAATGGACAGAAAGAAAGAGCGAATCCAGATGTATCCAGAATAATAAGATATTCTTTTTGCTGCTTTATTTTTGATAGAGTTTAAGGTCTTTTTCAGAAAATATTAGCTCAGTCTAAAGTTTAATTTGGTAGAATAGAATAGAACTAACTTCATAAGCTTTAGAAAGTGTTAATTCTAGAGAAACCAGTAACTTTCAAAAACCAATCAACTAGTAAAAGGTGTCCCATAACATGTCAGTTTAACGGCGACTTTTAAGGCTGTAACACAACTAAGAAGTTGTTTAGACATAAAATTCAGGATGGATGCCCTGATCATATATTAATATCGGATATCTGTCCAATATTAGCCAAAAAACTAATATCGGATTTTGTCGGCTGGCATCTAAAATCTCTGATATTTTCAAACTAATAGAAACACTCTGCTCCAGTTAAAAGTTTCTGTAACTCTTTGGTTTATTTTACATTGGTAAGTAGTTTTCATATGTTTCATTTTTGAGTTTTGTTCCCTGTTCGAGACATCCCTAAAAAAAAAAAAACTAAAAAAAAAAACATATGAAATCAAGTTCTGTGTATATAGCACCAATTCACCCAACATGTCGCCTTAATATACTTTAAAGAAACAAACTAATCAGACGGCAGATTGATAAAAAAAGGAAAGTTTCTACCTAATAAAACTCAGCTGACTGCATGGAGTCATTGTCCTGGACGAGTTTATAGCAGCAGCAGATGTTCTCTTGCATTGTGTTTGGACTCTGCAGCAATCCCTTCCACTAAGCACGAATGCAGCGACAGTGGAGAAGGAAAAAAACTCTCTTTTAACAGTAAAAAAAAACCTCCAGCAGGATAAGGCAGCTGGAGGTTTAAGAAGACAGAAGCAGACGTACAAAAACAACATAGAAGCACTAATCTATAAATACGCTCTATGCTAGTATAGTAACGGTAAACTAGCTCCACGGGTGAAATAGTTCCGACGATGAGCTCCGAGACAGTTTTTAAGGTCAAAAGGGATGAGCAATTAGTCGCAGTAAAAGCTGATACGCCTAGGAGAGAAACAAGACTAAACACTGAAAAACAGGCCCAACTCCATCGTCTATAATAGAAGTTGTTGACGGCAGCAAGTGTTCTGGTGCGGATTCTGAAGCTCAAACAATGTAGCTTAATTCAAAATCAGAAAACATCAAATGTAAAAACAACCAAGAAGGGAGCGAATAGTTTTTAAGTTCAAACAAATTCCATTTATTCCCCTATTTAACTTCCTATTAATAGTTTCTGGAGGCCATTTTTTAACCCCAGGCACCGGCGTTCTCATCTCACCTGAATATAGTTGTGAATGAGGGTGATGAAGTCCTCCACCATCATCTGCATCACCACGTGGGGCTCTGGCACACACCCTGCATCGGCCGGCTGAAACGGTTGGAGTAGCTGGAGCTGAGACTGCACAAGCAGAACTGCTACCGGTTCATAGCATTGGAGTTATTTATTTATTTATTTATTTTTTTAAAAACCTGTGCAGTGGGAGCTCTCCTCGCCCAGGTCACGCTGCGTGGGAGCGGCTGCTTCTCTATGGCACAGCTACAGCCCAGAGCTTGCACCGCCGCCAGCAGAGTCCCGCCTCCTTCCAGCTGCAACAGAGCTGCAAAAAAAACATTTAACCAACCTAGATTCTGATTAACCAGTCATTTTTTTTTCTAGATTTTGAGATGTTTCTGTTTTCCACCTGGATCCACAGCTACCACCATATGCTTGATGCACTCCTCTGGCCTCAGAGCCTTGGCGGCCTCAGCCAGAGCTTTCCTCTCCGCTCTCTGCCTTTCTTGTTCCTTCTGCTGTCTCTCTCTGGCCTGCCTCCTCCTCAGAGCCTCCTCCCTGGAAGCCCGAATCTCCTCAGCCGTCCGTTTTGCAGCTTTTATCCTTTTAGGAGAAGCATCTGTGCTCTCAGATGCAGAGAACGCCCTTAGAGGGGGGTTATCTACTTCCTTTGGGGTCGTTCTTTTCTCCTGATGCAACATGAGGAGACGCTCCGACTCCTCGTTGGATGCATTTCTTTCAGTCAGGACCCCCCTGTCCTGTCTGAGCTTCAGTCTCTGAGCCAGAGGGACGTATGGTACCTCATCCTCTGAATCGCTGCTGATCATCATCACATCAACAGATCCAGAGTTACCCTGATCTGAGGAGGAGACAACAGGTTTAGAGTAAGAGTAGCTCTGGTTTGGTTCCTTTGAGCTTTTCTGGGAGGCTACATTGGTGTTTGAACGAGGTTGGAGGAAATCAAACACAGGAAGCTCCTCATCTGAGTCACTGCTGCCTTCAAAATCCTCACATCTACAAATAAAAAACAAAACAGAAACAGGATGATCAGTCAGGATTTAACACCCTCACCAAACTTCTACAAGAAATCGGAACATTTACTGTTTTTTGTTTTCTTTTTTTTAACGATAAAGGTTAGTTTAATGCTGGTAAATTAGGCAACAATAACCAATCCGATTTTGGTGTCTAACTGAGCTTTGCTAACAGCTACCTCAGACTCTGCTGTTAGAAGATAAGGAGGAACCATTTACACAAAGTCTGTCGGAGTGACTTTATCTGTTGCCCCAGAAATAATTGCTTTTTAAACTTCCAGCTACTAGTCCGGCGTCTAAAAAGAGCTCGTTGTACTGACAGAAATTACTTCTTAAATTGAGTTCGGCGCAGCATTAATGTTTCCTTAGAAAAGACAAACGACAGATAACACGGAGAAGCTAAGTTCAATTTAAACAACAAACGTTGAACCCTGCTGCTGCCAGCTTCTAACACACAACCATGCGGTGCTTGAACTAACTCCTAACAACAAACTGGAGCTTGTTTTGTTTTTTTTTTTTTTGGTTACTTACATCATGTTGATTCGATGTTTGATTTCCCCGGGTTATGTTGCATTCACTGGCGATCGGATTACAGACTTTTTCCTCTAGCGACAGGAAGTGGCTCATCGCATCCGAATCATTTGGTTTAGCTCGCCTAAAATTGTCTTTCTGTTCTTAAAACTAACATTACAGCTGTTTATGGACAATAAAGTGGGGTATATTGTAATTTAATTGAACATTAAGCAGCAAACAGAACAAACTATTTTGGATCTATGAAATGTTTGGTTATATGATAACTGTGTTTTACGATGCAGTCACTTTTTTTCTTATGGTGGCCTTTTAAAACGTTCTTTTTACAGTTCTCTCCAGGGGCCTTTTTTCCTGCCTTATTGCCTGAGATACAACTTGTCGGCAAAATTCACCACAGTTTTATGAAAACTATTAGTAGGATGTTGGTTTGAAATGATGTTTGACATATAACAAAAATAGTCCAGGATAGTATGGATGACTGCAGTAAACAGAAGCCTTTGCTGAAAACAAACCAGACAATAAATATGATACATCTTGAGAGATGTAGAAGATTAAATAGAACTGAAATATGATGATTTTAACAGTTTCTGTTAAAGACATCTATAAAAAAAAAACATCGATATTAAAAGTAGCAGTCCAATTTACTATATTAAGAAGTAGGGCAGTCGATATATAGTTTGCCTGCTTATAAGGATTGTTTTTATTGCATTTACTCACAAAGAAAATAACAACAAGGTAAATAGAAACAATTAATAATGTAATATTTTTGGTCGGACTGTTTTGTTTTTTATCCCAGTGGATATAATTAAACATAAATGTGAGAGCATAAACATGAAATAGGAGCTTCTCAACATTATTTTGATTTCTGCTGTCCTCTGCTCAGCATCTGCATCCAACCAATATTTTTTGCTTGACTGCAGCGCCATACAGGCCACCATACTTTAGTTGTGTGGTACAGCGAGGCGTCTCTTGTAACACCGTATTCTGATTGTGATATCCCGACTATTGTTGATATCCTACTTTGCTCATTATACCGATATACATATAGGTGGTGTAATAGCACAACACCTGTATTTGATCTGAAAAGATTCAATTTATTTACAATCCGGAAAAATGTATGTATGTTTTAGCTTGCGCAAGGCAAAAGCAGATGTGTACTAATGGCTGTAAAGCCACTAAATACGTGATTCTATTAATTTATTTAAACTCCAAGGTATTTCCTACGCTGTCAAAGGTACCTAAACGTAGCTGCAGCGCTCGGATATGACGTCTAGGATGTTGCGTTTTGATGAAATCTTCAAAATGGCGGCGCTACCGTCCTTGATGTTGAAGTCCAGAGCAGGTATGAAAAAAGCTTTAAGTAAAATAAAACGGGTTGGTTGGTTGGTTTTATGAGGATGTAAAGGCGACAGTTACTGCAGGCCCTGTTCCTGTAAGCTAACCTTGCTAACTAGCTTTACAAGGACAGACGGTGAAAGTTCTTAATATAAGCTCGCTGAAGCACATCCGTCTGGCTGGTTTCAGGTCTGCTGGTTTCCAGTCAGAACTGTCTGCTGGACTCATTGAGGTTCGCTTCTAAGAAGGCCGGAGGCAGCAGCAAGAACCTCGGAGGAAAGAGTCCTGGTCGGAGGTTTGGTTTTAAGAAAGTGGATGGTAAGATTGAACTCTTAAAGGTCTATGTCCGTCCAAAGTTAAAGTTTTATACAGACTTAGAAGTATTGGGTGACATGCATTGGAACCGACATAAACATAAGAGATTTTAAATTCTTAACCCTTATTTTAAGCCAACATAACCTTTGCAGATATGCATGTTTTTCCCATATCTGTGAAAAAATAAGAGATTTGTTGTAGGTTTTAACCATTTTTCCAGAAACATGTTAATAAGGTCAATAAAGTAACCATTGCTATAGATGTCCAAAGCCAAGAAAATGATTATAGAATATCTCTTAACATGCTGATGGAAACACTCTACCCCTGCTTGAAGGTTATGTAACCCATTGTTTTCTTGCCTGTTTTTGTGGACAGTTATTTTCTGTTTGAGTAATATAATTAAATGGAGCGATTTCTAACATTTTAACTTTCTGACTGTTTCCCACGCAGGCTCAGATTTTTTCATTTCATTGCATTAGCAACTTTTAATATCAGCTGCTCTGAAAGCTGCTTTTGAAATGCATCTGTTCTACTTTATGTCAAATATTTTCCTCTTCTGCTCATAAGGTGAATTTGTCCATGCTGGGAACATCCTTGCAACACAGAGGAAGACGAGGTATCACCCTGGAGCACATGTGAGTTATCATTTTTATCTTATCATTTCCAGGGATGAAACAAAAAGCTGTCCTGATTTCTGTCAGGAGTTAAATGTTTTTAGCTGAGCTTAAATGTTGTTTTAAGAGTTTAAAATACCAAACCTGTTAGGTTTTTTTCCATTAAAAATAAACAATATCATAACCCAGCTTCTAACCTTTGACCCCTATACATCAGATCTTAAAATTAACACCCTGCTATCACAGCCAGTTAGTGAGTTTAGTTGGGTTTCTTATCTCTCTGTGCTGCAGGTTGGCATGGGAACCAATAATACGTTGTATGCGCTGGAGGACGGCTGGGTCAGGTTCACCAAGGAGGTCTACATCCCCCCTCCCCGAACTGCTGAGGTCACCAGGGTCATCACCAAGCTGCCCAAAGGAGCCGTGCTCTACAAGACCTTCATCAACGTGCTGCCAGTGAAACAGGAGGGGAAATTCAAACTGGTGGACCTGGTCTGAAGGAGTCGGAGCTCAGTGATGACTCCTTTGCAGGATGAATAACAGGAAGTCAAAGGACTGAACTGACTCTGATTGGCTCTCTGTCTCCTGCTTATACTGACAGTCCCAGTTGGACTTCCTCTGGAAACGGAACAGAAAGAAGAAAGTTCCCTGAAGAAAAGCCTTTTACACACAGGATGTCATGTTCAGAGCTGATTGTCATTGAAAGGTTTGTTTTTCAGCAATGTATTTATTATGGTTCCAGAAAACTTGCAGATTGTTGTAGATGAGGCAGATTGGTGAGATGTGACGTTTAATCCAGATTTCTATCCCGGTTAAGGTCATTTCTGATCATTGGATCTGCTGTAATAAAAAATTTTCTATGTAAAATCTTTGGCATTGAATGAGTTTGCTTTTGGCTGGCTGGGATGAACATGTCTAAAGTTCCTATTGGGAGTGAAAATCCAGTATTCATTTGAAGCAGAGCTTGCATAGAAAACACACCAGTCGTTCACTCAATTGACCACTAGGTGTCGCCCAATCACTTAAGCATTATGTGACCTTTTTTTAAAACCCGTTCTGGGTCTCTACAAAATAAACATGTTTGAATCTTTTTTTGGGGGGGGGGTGGGTCCCAGTAAGGAGAATTTAGACCATTAGAGGACTGGTAATATTTATTGAATTCCTCTTTAAAGTTACACTCTGCTCTTTAGTTAAAGTAGGTCATTAATTAATTGTCTTAAATGTTTCTCTTTTGTTACAGAGGTGAAGTTCTTCGCACTACAGGGTTAAATCATAATCCACACATTTGTCGCTTGAAGAGGTGAATTACCTACTTTGGCCAGTAGATGTCACACATCCAACTGGTTTAAATTGGTTTATAAAGCAAGTTTTTGAAACCTTTTTAGACTTTAGTCCTAATTTACTTTCTAAAGAAGCTGGCTGAAAACGGTAACAGCTTATTGACCCGATGGTTTCGTGTCTGAAGGATCTTTCACTGAGAAATGGAGCTGCAGTTATCAGTGAGCTCGGTGGTATGCAGAGGGAGTGTGGGGGACACTTGGTGTAAAGTAGGGAGGTGGAATGCAACCATGGAGAAGAAAGGAATGATTGATGTGAGGAGTATCACACATGTTGGATCAAAGTAGTTTTTGGATCATTTTGGGTCACTTTGTTTCACAGTCTGACCACAAACATTTGTACATTGGAGGCTTTTTTTGATTTACAGGTTAACTGAGCCTCTTGCTATTTATTCAAGTTCTTCAGCCTCAGTGGTATTAATAGTATAAATAACATCTACGAGTTTAGCTCATCTGTAATTAAAGTACCTTGTAAAATAACTTCCCTCAATTTTATATTACAAATACAAGAGTAAACGTTTTCTGCTTTGGAAGACAGAATTGTTTCATTAAAAAATAATACAAATCTGAGAAGTTAAAAGCAGACTTCAGTTGTTAAACTTAAGATTTTAATATCTTGCAAAGCTTCATTCAACCGAATAACTAGGGAACAGTTCTAATAAGAATCTGTGGGGAAGCTTGAAAACAGATTTTTACTTTCAATATCCATCAGCTATGACTAATCTAAAGGTACTTTGAAAAGAGGAAGTTGCAAAATCTGTATGTAGGAAGCTGATAGACATATCATAAAACACCCACAGCTGTAACTGAGGAAAATGTTCTTCTAAGAAGTAAAGACAGTGGACTGAACATGCCTAACTAAAAAAGAAAAGGTGAAAATCTTTAAGTATTGCAACCGTGAACTGCTTGGTCTCTGCTTATCCCAGAAAACCTGATTAAGAAATCTAGAAAGTTGTGGTTTTATTTCAGAAAAAGGTGAAACGCTGGAATGCATGCTGCCACACATCGGTGTATGTACCTTTAGTCTTTGTTTCCGTGGTGAATGTTTGACCCCAGTTAAAGAGTAACCAAAGATGTCCACAGAGTTTATGACATGAACACAGTTTGTTCCTCTGAGGTTTTGGAGATTAAAACCTTAATATCTTCCAAGAGACAAGCTGTTTTATTATAATAACTCATGAAGTTAATATATCAGGCTGGATTATGTCCCATACAAATCCTTCCACTTTCTTCCTTCTCTAAATATCTCAGAGTAAATCCTTCACACAAAAAAACGTTGTTTTTATGCTACGAGAAAAGAAATAAGATGGTTAATCATGTTAGCCACTGAAGGAACCAAGTCATGAGATTGTTTTCTCTAAAAACTACTTTTTGTTTTGTATTTGTTTATTTATTTAGCATTTTTTTTTTAAAATTAAATGGATTATTTTAAACTCTTGAGAGATGTAGGCACCAGACATTTTTTTAACAGTGTATTATATATAAAACAGCTGCTAGCCATAAAGCAGATATTGATGTAAGATTTCCCCATCAGCTCAGATTGACGTGAAGACTTTCCAGTAGATTAAAGAGCGGGTTTCTTTCTGAAGTACCTTCGTTTGGTCAGATGCTGACTGATGTTGGACAAGAAATCCTAAATCCCCCTAAAGCTGTAATTCATCTCAAAATCTATTCTTTGAGGATGAAAGGCAGACTGAAGATTACTGGTACAAGCCAGTAAAGTTCTACCACACTGAACGGGTTTATCAGTGTCTCCTCCAGTTCTACAGCATTTCTGTCCACAGTTATGCTGTAGTTTTTATGCTTTAAGTGCAAGTCAATGCTGTGTTGAAAACTAAGATTTGGCTTTCACCAGTGGTCTATGTGCAGACAGCGGGGTACATCCTGTACAGGTCGTCAGTCTATCGCAGGGCAGAAACACAAAACCATGCACACACACGCTTAAACCTCAGGGCCATTCAGAAATTTCAATTAATATAACAATATTCTTTTTTTAATTGTGAGATGAAGCCTATAGTGATGGTAACTGGATTCCTGTCAATATAGTAAGAAATAAAACCAAACGACCTTCTGTCACCAGGTTTTAAATGAGTACAATGAGATAATATGATTTTTCTGGCTTTTCCCTTTTTTACTCTACAGTGATTACATGTCTGCTGCTTGTTGGTAGCCTTCTTTTGACTGGTATCTTTGCCAAATTTAAATAAATGCTGCACTTTTCAACCTCTATGAAAAACAATGGTTTTAGTTAAAGGATGTAAATGTCAAAAACTATATTTTTTGTGTTTATTATATTCAGATTCAACACAGATGATGTTGATATTTGATCAAAACCTACAGGAAACCAGGAATATTTACAGGTTTATTTTTGTTGTTTTTTAGTTAAAATGCATAGTTTTTTTTAACAATATTTTAATTCTGATAAGCTGGAATCTTCAACAATGGTGTGTGAAATCCTGAGACCCACTTCAGGTATGTTGAGTTAGTGTGTTACCCCTTTATATAAGTGAATAGCCAGCAGTGAGATGTCATTCTCAGGCTGGAGGAGGGGAAAGCTTGAATCCTTATCCTGTGAATTCCCCACAGACTGAAAAGAAGGCATCCTGTCTTAAAGAAAATCTTTCCTTGGTGTCACTGAGGTGCCTTCAACAGTGGAAATGTCTTTCCAGGGTGTTTTTACCCATCATGGAGACAGGATCCGAAAACTTGAAGATGTGCACAGATAATTGCGTGCACCTTGGGCATGTGTTTCTTCACTTGAGAGTGGGGACTCGTTGTAGATATGCATGGAGCGCTGAACGTCCACAGACTGAACGTTGGCCAGAGATGCTTGCAAGGTAGGGTAAAACGTTTCCTCATACGTTGGTGGTGACTAGAATAAAGTAAGACAAAAAATATTTGTGATTTCTGCAAACCAACAGAACCGATAGACTCCAAGATCCAGTTTTGCAAAGGATTTAATGCTGAGTTAGTTTAGACTCATAGTTTTACGCTACAAGAGGTATCAGGTTATTGTCATTTCGTTGATAATTTAAGCAAATACAGAAATGCTTCATACAATTACTGGCCACTTTATTAGGTACACAGTTACCCTCTGAACAGCCTGAACTGATCATTAAACTCATTCATCAAGGAGAATATGAAACACTTATACTGTTTTATCTAATGTTTCCTTAGATACTTTTTAGAAATGATACTTAGCATGTGCATTTACTTATTAAATTGTAGTAGATCCACTTGTCAGCATAAGTATATACTCATTGTTTAAATAGTTTCACTCCGGCCTCACCGTCAGAACAACAACTCCATTCTTCAGCCTTCATATTGTATGTAGGGACTCATTCATAAAAATCACCAGTTCCTGTGTGAAGGTTTTAAGATAAGTGCACCACTTCCTGTGTGGGAAAATTTCATGATGAAAGTTCTGGTACGAGGAGACTCCATGACAAGAACCTGCAGTTCATCAAAGCTGAACTTGTTTTGACCCTGAAAAGGCGAAGAGATGACCATGGGAAAAGATGGCCTTGTCTGTAACCATAATGAAGACATACCACTGTTTTTACCCTATCCCTTTACAGCTGTGTGTTTCATGTAAACGGGAACTCCTGTTTTTCAATAAATACTGCTGGGATGACAGAGCAAGCTCCAGAGTGTTCAGAGCTTTCACTCTTTGTTCTCTCCCTGCAGGAATAAGACAAACTCTGATTCTGTTGTCTTCTTTTAACTTATAGGTGTTTGACTGAACAAAATCTGCCAGTCTACCTAACCCAGACTGTGATCTGCTTCTATGGAGTGAATATTCCCAAGTCCATATAGAAAGCAGACTGTGATGATTTGACGTTTGTAATGCGTTTCATTGTGAAGCCATATTTTGGGTATGAAGGGATGGATAAGGGTCATACTCAGGTAGTAAAGGAAACTATCCACCATTAAGTCACTGCCACTAGTCTGATCCACTGGTAGAAGATCCAATAGATCTGGGCTATGCCGCTTATACAAACTCGGGAAGCTTTGGAAAATCCTTTAATGTTTCATTTCTGATTTCACACCCACCCTTATACACACTAGACACACAAGATCCCATCAGAGATGATTAGACTATTAGTTGGTCTTCATTTAGTTCCATTGGCATTTATTGGAGCTAAGTGGTTCATCATCAGTTTTTCTGTGGTGTGATATTTGGGGACTTTGAGTCCTGAGTTCACTCTTTCTCTAGGATCGGTTCAAACTGACATGTCTTGTGACTGATTAAGTTCTTGTTAGGCATTAGTTCCTGGTTTCCAGTTGGTGGCAGAGAAATGTTCTAATGATTAACTTGTTCATGAGCTGTAGAGTAATAAAAATATTTGCCAGAATTGTGCCTAATAAAGTGACCATTGATTGTTTGCTGGTGGTGAACTGATGGACTCAATAGTCGTGTACCTCATCATGGATGCCTCTGAGACCAAAGCGTTGAGCTATCATACTGTGGATCTGCCTTTGACGGTCCTTCTTCCTTACGCTCTCATAGGAGGGCAGCTGCGGCAGCGGGCCTGTCAGGTGGTAGTCGGTTGGCTTTCCAATGATAAACAATGTTCCAGGAAGCTTAGCAACAGAGACAAGATCAGAGAAAGAGCTATTTACTTTTTAGATATTGTTAACAATATATGTCTAAGGATCCTAACAAAAACATCTCACCTGTGGCCCAGTCGTTGTCTGATTCAAGGCGGCACTGTGTTCCTCGTGAGCAATGCCGATAAGAGAACGCCTGTTATTGTAATGAGGCAGGTCATTCTGGGAAAGAAGATCATAACCACTGAGTTAATAGATCCAAGTGAACAAGGATGATAATGGAAACATAGAAACAGTTGGACAGTAATTACTACTGAAGATCTACTTGATCAGCAATCTGTTATGTTTGGCATTGTTCTAAATTCCTGATAAATGTAAGACTTAACCGGCATTTGTTAACAGTTTATGAAATTACTAACCGAAAAGTAAAAAAAGTTGACAACCTTAAAGGTCTGACCAAATGAGATATCAAAGCTTAAAACTTATAATTTAGATGCATTTAACAAATTACATCCAACCAAGACCCTTCATTATGGCTTAATGTTTCTTTCTTTTATGTTTGTCTAATTTATTATTTTTATATATTTATGTTAAAGATGTATTTGAGATCCAAGCAAAAGTGATTCATCTTTTAATCAGTGCGTTTATTTATTCAATTTGTATTTTTCTTGCTTATTCTTTATTTATGTAGTTACAGTTTTGAATTGTTTAATTGTTAAATCTTTAAATGAACTCTTTAAGTCTTTTGTTGTTTTTCAAAGTTTGTTTATTTAAATCAAAATGTCTTAATAACTGATTTATTTTCTTGGAAAATTCTCATTTTAACAATCTTTGAAATGCTTTATCACTGTATATCTAGTTTACCTATTTACCTAGATGGAAAGAAACATAATCTGAGAAACAGATCATTATTCTAACATGGTGGGGGTTTATATTAACTGTTTATATTACAAGTTAGCAAGTTGGGGTTTTTTTGCCATTTATTGGGTGAAAACATTGTTTAAAACCTGTTTTTATTTCTTTAGGTTATTTTTGTCTGACATCCAAATTGTTTTAATCCTATAAAATATTTGTGATGAACACATTTGTGTTGAGCATATAGTTTTTTTTATAGTACTGAAGGTCTTCAAAAGTACTAAAACAAATGATATAATAGTTAATTTAAGTCAATCCTACTAAATAAATGAACCAGAATACAACACATATTTGCTGTTACCATAATACGGTTTTAAAGAATATTTTTAATTTGATTCAACTTAATGTCATATTTTAGACTTAAACTGAATGTTACAGTATGCGCAGTTTATTTAATTTCTTACTGCATATTCTTGTGTGCTGTAGGGTTTGAGTCTGCAGCAAAGTGGATCCCTTCTGTAGATTGCCACCACCAGCATCAGTACCACTAAACAGAAGACTGCACAGGACCCTGAGATCAAGAAAAAAACACAAATGGCTTTAGCAGAAAGACAAGTACGATCCAAAGCTTAGCCATAATACAAATGTAATGCCAAGCTCATTTTTTGCAGCTGTAGATCTTTGTACATTTCATAGATATATCTGAGGTTCATCACACCAGAGCAGCAGATACTGAAAGCTGCCCTTAAGAACTTGACCTCTCGTGTGTTAAAATTGCATTGTTGCAGCTTCTCAAGCAGTGGAATGATTCATCCAATTAACTGGGACAGTCAAAGGGGATAAGAGAAGTTAAAATGTATTAGACTGTTAACTATTACAGGACTGTACAATATTGCAACCATCTGTTACATATTAGAATAATAAAGACAGAGTTATATTACCTTGCTTAAATTAATGTTATATTACTTTTACAAGTGGGGAAAGCAATACCTTAATGCATAGATGTAGTAGAATCTATGCATTTTATTAATGTACGCGGTGAACCTCATAGTTTGTGTTTTGGTTTTTACTTGTTTTCACTTTCTGATCCTTCTTGGGTTTTTGTATTTGATGTTGTTTAGGTCTTTCCATACAGGTTCATTGTACTCTATCTATCTATCTATCTATCTATCTATCTATCTATCTATCTATCTATCTATCTATCTATCTATCTATCTATC